>JAQGBA010002180.1:0-10001 GCA_034698125.1 Prionchulus punctatus | reverse complement strand
TTTAAACATTTTATCTGAAATAGGTGAATTTGAGTGCCTTTAATTTTGATGTAATGTTGAATATTTGGTGAAATACACATTGGTATATTACAAAAAGTATGAGAAATTTGAAAAGTAAAATAAGAAAGGAACAAGAATATAGGAAAGAGGGCTAGTATAATCCTGCAAGAATTCCGGACAAGCTTTACAGTGCACGACTTATGTATCATTCTTACGTAAGATCTTATACGATTTCTTACAAGTTATTCTTCGTTACCCAAATCCATGGTAATGAAAACACTTTTTCGGGCCACACGATGGAAAGTATTTGAGTTTTAGTCTCGTTTTGGTTGTGAACCCTCAAAATATACATTTTCCAGGTTAAAATCTGATTTCGTTAAGATTGACGAGGTGTTCCATATTCATTTTTTCATTTTCCGGAAGCAAGGAATCTCCTACAGCGATTTTGATCATTGACATAAATTCGTTGAAAATGTTGCATTGAGAACAACATTTGTCGTGTTTCTGTTTGCAAGCCGTTTGCAAATTAGGATTTGCTGGATCACTTAAAGCAAATGAAATACAATGATCAGCCACATCACCGTCGCTGGCTAATAAGCTTTGAAAGATGTTTTCAAAAATCTATCAATGTTTTCGACTGCTTTGTTGCATTTTTTTGCCAAAAATGACCCTGGTTTCCACATTCTGCCAGTTTAACTATGAGCGATTCAAAATATTCAAATGCATTTCCAGCATTTGCAGTTATGTAGTCTAACCCTCGAAGCGATTTCCGGGTTGATGCTTTACAGCTATCAAGAATTTTCAACAGCGAAGATAGACTTAATGGTTCAAAATTGATCAGCTCGGCATTACTTTCCCTTTCTTGCTTGAAAAACTCATAATATAAATTAATTATCCTTGATGGAACCATAGTTATGCATATTCGTCAAACTATAGTCGCTTCTCAATTACAGTTAGTCATAATTTTCGAGATTAAAAAAAGTTGGCTATTGCAAACTGCTGATAAAAAATTAATTTTTCTTCTCATAAAAAAGAACACTTTTCCAATTTTTATTCAAATCGCCTCTTCAAGAATCATCAAAGTCAAACATATTGATAGCTTATCATTTTTCTTTTCATTTTCTTCTTTAAACAACTTGAAATTGGCTTCGTCAGACATATTTAGGTTTCCAAAAGCAATTTTATGCAACGTTTTGCATTCTGTGATGGCATCGAATATTTTAACATCATAAAAAAGTTGTTGATAGTGGTCAAGTTTTAATGATTTTAACTTGACATTTCTGAATATGTCGACTAAATATTTTAATGTTTCACTGGTGAAAGACGATGTCGAAATTTCCAAGTTTACTGAACATGGAATTTTGGTAAAATGCCTGAATAGTTCTGGGATATTGTCCATCGCACATTTTACTTCGAAATCAAATGAAGATAAACTTTTCAATCCACAAGCGACTGAAATATCCAATGCATGAATTTTCAGCAACGTTAGTTCATTTTCGAAGGTGAGTGATAATTTTTTCAAGTTAATCAAATGTTTCAAAGTGTTAAATATTCCCTCATAGTTGAAATTATCGGAATAAACAAGAATGTCAAGTCTTGTCAGTGAATTGTGTAAGAGTTGATTGTTTTGAAAATTCTTCATCCAGTTACTTTTGGCATTGAAACCTTGTGATAATGTTTCCAAATTTGATTTAAAATCAAATGTTTCCAACGTGGTGCAATTTCTTAGTACGAAGGATAAAAAGCTGTCTCCTGATGGATCACACTCCCACATACGAAATTCTTTCAACAGTAATCGAGGTTCACTGTCGCCTAGCAAACTTTCGTTATCTGTGTTAAATTCGTTAAATTTGCAGTCATCAAAATGTAACTCCTCAATGTTGTTATATTGTGTAAAAAATTCTTTTGGACAAATATTAAATGAACAGTGGGCTAAAATTAATTTTCTTATGTTTTGTAAATTTTGAAACAATTTTCCTATTTCAAATTGTGCTTTATACAAACCAAACTTTGTGGATTCTTCATTAAATTTAAAGATAATTTTGTCCATAATTTTGCATTGGTCGTTGAGTGAATGCGATGAAAAGTATAAGCTATCTCCAGTGTGAAAATGTGTTGGCAAATTGTCGTAGTTATCAAAGCACGGCACATAGATTTTAAAATCGTTCCATAAAAGTAATTTATAGTCCAGGATTAAATAGCTTAAGAAGCCTGAAAATGACTCAGTATATTTAATAGAACCACCTTTTGGTGATGATAATTTTATCATTATCCAAGCAAATCTATCAACCACAAGTGATGAATGAGAGTTCTTCATCCAAAAATATGCAGCACAATATTCGGCGATTGTTTGATGTGCAAATAACAAATTTTCTTTGTTGCTAGATGGTAGAATTAATCCAGCATTTTTTGCAATAAGCATAAATTCACTTGAAATGTTCGGGTAATCAATCTTGACGCGCTCAATAAAACAAAATTTATGCTGCGCAGCTTGTCCCAGTGACATTATTAAATCATCATCGTTAAACTCAAATGTATTCTGATTCGAATCGCGATAACGACAGATAGCAAAATCGAAAAATTGTTGTATCGCTTCACATATATTTTGACAGCTGATTGCACTTTCATTTTGAGTTATTCCAAAAATGGTATTAAATAATGGCACACTTAAAAGGCTTAGTAAACATTTGTCAATTTTTACTTCAACTGTGGCAAATTTTGCAAGTTGTTCATTGACACCTTTCTCAGTGAATCCTTTTAGTTCGATGCGAAGATGTCTTCGCGAAATTTCATCAAGTTTTTTAAGTTTTTCACACGGTCTGGATGTAACAATGACGTGGCTAAGATTTGTTCCTCGACCAGAAATTAATTTTTCGACATCCTCACAGAAATCATAGCGCAGTTCATCCAATCCATCAAATATAAAGATTGATTTTTCCAAATTCGCTCCTTCATCTAACCATTGCATGCTCACGGATAAATCTTTGGGTACAAAAAATCTGCTAAGTAAATTTTTCAATGATTGTGAATGACATTCATCAACTTCACCGAGGCGAAATACAAACAGAAAAATAAACTTTTTCGTCCAATTACTATCTCCCTTGACCCAACATCGGGCCATCTCGTGTACAAATGTTGATTTGCCATATCCAGCATCGGCTGTAATGATAATTCGTTTGTAGCCGCATGAAAAAATATCATCGAAACTTTCCAATTTGGTTTCAATTCGTTTATCTTTTTCGTTGGAAATTACAATATTGTGATTGTAAAAAGTGTCCATACTTAGAATACCACTGACCCCAAAGTTTTTCCAGTAGGCTTCGATCGCTTCTAAATCTTCATCATAATGACTTTTTAAGCGATCACGCACATTTTTTATGGTTGAGTCAGCTAAAAAATCATAAAGGCTGCGAACATAGCAGAAGAATTGTATTGCAAAATATTTGTTTCTCACAGAATGTTGCATGGCTCGCGCCTAATTCAACTAGGGAATACCAGATCAAGTTATCGTTTCCAGATTCAGCTAATTTATTTTGAATCAAATTCACCAAATCTCTGTAGTTGCTTTCGTGACAAAATCTTTGCAAAGAAATAAAAACGTTTTCTGTCTTGGCGTAGAGTAATGCGAAACAAGCCTTGAAAAATAGAGAACAATTATCAACAATATTAACGAAATCTTGACATTTTCTTACCACAATCCGATCTGTAGTTGTAATTCGGTTTTTAATCAAATCAACTTCGTCCACAGTTAAAAGATTATCCGCTTGTAGTTTCGGATATAACAACTGGGGATCGACTTGAAATTCGACGAATTTTGTTCTAATTTCATTCAGCACCTGACATAGTTCAAATTTCATTTGTCCAAGTATCTGTTAAGTTCCCTTCTAAAAGTTGAACAAGTTACAACTGTAAATGTAACAACTTTACGTGGGAAAGGGGACGTGATGTTTGCAAATTTTAAAGATTTGTTTGTTTTTTGAAGACTGTTATCTTCACTTATTCGACAGTTTATATCAGTAAAGGAAAAGTACCTGCGATCAATCGCTTTTCGTTATCAAATCGTGACTAGCTCCATTACCCAACTGCGTTAAGATGTAAAACTTTTGCGGGAATATGTTTTTACAGTGGTCAAGATGGGATACGCGCATGATCTTCCAAATTTACCTTGTAATTTTTTACTTGTTGCACATAGCAAATCGTTTTTGGGACTCAAATTTGAAATGCACTATAGTTGCGCATTACCTTTAGTGGCTCGGGGACTATAGTTGACATCAATCCACGCAAAATGTCGTTCGATCGTGACCATAGATAACTTTTTTGCAATGATCTTTAGTCACGAGTCAACTACCGTCTTACGGCAACTACAATCACATACTGTAGCATGTTGAGAGGGAAACAAGTATAAAAACTAGATTATTTGAAAATCATGAAATGTAGTAAACGTTGAAAACTGTCCATATGGTCCAGCCCAATCCCCCTAAATAACCGCGAAAGTCCTTCGAACTAAGGAAAGTCATAAATGGGTCCTCGGGTGAATTTACTTCCGATCTATAGTTGAAAGTTTTCTTGATTTTCCCTTCGGTTTTTTTGCCGGCGTGACTATTGGTTGGCTGTCTTCTCTCCATATATAGTCCAACTATAGTTGTATATAGTTTTAATTATAGATGAATCAAAGTTGTAATTTTTCTTTTTTTATCTTTTTTTTGAATATTATCACTGTGTGTACATACATACCCAGGTTCCTAAATTTTCAAATTCCATCATGGACCCGTATGGACAAGGACCCATATGGATCCTTGAACTTTCAGTGGTCGCCCGCGTCCGGCTTTATCACGATATGACCCAGATGCTTGAAAATTTTAAATTGTACGTCTAACTGTCTTTGAAGCCACGTTTTCGACCCTGGCAATTTCTTTTTTGGACAAACCGCCATTTTGGAACAAAGACACAATTTTAGCCCTTTTTGTCAGCTAAAGATGTTTCTTCTTGACCATATTTTCACAAAACCGACGACTTTTTACAGAAAATAAATGCCAGTTTCCTGTTGAGCAGTATTAAAAACCCCCTGGGAGCGCGCTCACATCATGTTCGTTATCACATCACGTCCATAGGATGATAAAAAGGCAGGTGACATAAAAAATGAAAAATGTGCACAGGGGGCCTTTTTTTTGCACATGACTGTATATTTGATGGACTCAATGAACTGAGGCAAGAAGTTTGTGAAGAGATTAACAATTTGATTTACGGCTATGGAAAAAAAGCTGGCTAACATTGTTGTGACGACACGACCAGGCAAACTGTTTGAAAGTGTTAAGAACGGTTTTGGTGATTAACTTATCTTCGAGTTGAAGGGATTTACAAAGCATGGAGCTAATGAGCAACTGAAGAAATTCCTTATTATGCCCGATTCAATTGGAAGCAATGTGAAGGACCTTTTGAAGGTGCCTCTGTTTAACACACTATTTTGCATAACCCATGATATTTCTAGTGCATCGATTGGTCATTTCAACATATGCACAGCTATCGAAAGATTCGTTCTGTTTACATGCAAACGTTACAGAGACAACAACCCAAGTTTTACACCAAATGCCGAAAAAGAGTTGATTTTGAAATTAGGTCAAGCTGCCCAAATCAAACTTTCATTTATCACAGGTTCCTTTTTACCAGGTGTCAAATTTCCCGATATTTCTGATGATCTTTTATCTACCACCATTGGCGCTGGTCTTCTTTACAAAAACAGTATGAGGACAGATTTCATATATGTACACCAAACCATAGCCGAATATTGAGCAGCCTTCTTTTGATGTGAAACAAGTCAGTTAGCAGTGAAATACATTGATGGTTCTTGGGTTTATTTTTCTACGCCATATGATGGAGTCTTACATTATTCAAGTTTGTTTTCATGCCATTTCAACCCAAAATGTAAATTGCATTTATGGCAAGAATTCGATCGTTATCTGCCATGATTGAATGAATATGAAACTTGGTGAATATCATCGAAGTCATTGGATATCAGCTTTGTGAAATAATGAGCGCTTGTGAAATGAGTGCTTTCAATGAAATTTCTTGACCTGGAATTATTTAATCCACCCGATTTAACATTGCTTGCTGAATCAATTTCAAGAATGATCGATTTGAAAACCGTAAAATTAGAAGTGCATCGAAATTTGTCTAAAAGGGAAGTGAAGGCCTTTTCAGCTTTATATAAAAAAAATAAACATGCAGTTGAAATATGGGAACTGAAAGACGAAAATGGAAAAAGACTAAAGATGAATTAGTTATTCGAAATTGCTGTCTTCGGTGAGTGTTTTTTAATTATGTTTTATGATTATAATTTTTGTTTATTATATTTTTATTATTCTGTTTTTGAACTTTTTTTATAAATTTTTATGTTTTCATCATTACATCCGTAAAGTTATATTCTTTATTCTTTTTTATTTTTTTTACAAATTGTTGTTTTTATCATCACATTGGTACAATTATAATTTACATTCACTTTGAACGACTATGGGCACCAGAAGATAATATTGAAAATTGAGGAAACGAAATCGTACCCAGTTTGTACCGATTTGTATCAGCTTTATCTCATTGCAACAGTTTTTTGCTAGTGCTGAATCTCGAACTGAATATGCGAAAAACTGTCCCAGTGAGAAACTTTTGAAATCCTTATTGCACGTCAATGATGAAGTTGAAAGATTGTTAATTCAAAATTTGAATCAAGTTTTATCCTCTCAATCGAACGACTCATTTCACTTATCGATTTTGCAAAGATCGCAAATCGTTTGCATTTTCGATTTATTTTCGATTTTTTCGAACAGTCGCAAAAAGTATTGGAAAAATATGCGGCTACTCGCTTGGAGATGCTGAAAAATTTGTTTCTCAAATGGCTATCGGAGACCACATCGAAAAAAGTGCGAGCTCGGCCTATCAAGGAGTGATCACTGTATTTCATCAAGAATTCGAATTCGCCACGAATTCTCAGCAGAATTTCTCGCCATACGAATTCTTGCATTCGATTTGTTTAAGTTCGTTGGTGCATACAGTTTCCAAATTCATCCGTAATATCATGACTAGTAGAAAGATAAAGAGAATTTGCTCAGTTTAGTGTATGGATTCTGCCATAAACCAGTCGATGCACTTCTTTCGGTAAATAAAAAATCGTATTTGTGGATGATGAAAAATTGTATGAACATCCCAGACTGATTGCACAAGTACACCTCACTAACATTCAAAGCCGATCTAAGTAGAATGTACATATGTACTAAATACGAGAAAAACGCGATAAAACGCAAAATTTGCTTCTTTTGGTTAGTTTCGGTAAATTTATTTGTTATAAATTTATGAATTTTTCGTATGCAATTTCAGATGTATTAAAGCCAATAAAAAAATTTAACTACTTCAAAGGAGACACTCAAAACGAAGGAACGACCAAAAAACCTCACAGAACACATGAAAAAACTTGCTAAAACACAACTGATGATGCAACTATAGTGGGTCTCTATCGAAGGAAATATGGAACAACCGAGGAGTCGGACGGGCGAAGGGCAGTTTGTATATTCTACTCCGATTCTAGATTTCTAATAGAAAACATCAAAAGATGTAGTCATAATAACATAATCATCAATAACGTATCACATGATGAAATTCAAGTGTTTGATGCCACCACTTCTGGTAACTGGATAAGGTCCTTTAAATCAGTCAAAGCCTTTTCAATTGGAATCCATCCGATGGGATTACATTCCTTTTTTTTCTTTAGTAGCTGCATCTATTGTACCGGTTTGCTTTATCCATTCGACTATTCTTTGAGTGACATAAAGTTTTAAAATGATCTAACGTTTTCACAGTTGGCCAGTTCTCATATTGTATTTTTACTTTGACCTTATATTGGATCAGCTGGAAGGCTTCTGTCAATAACCCCATTCCTTGTTGTAGCTTGTACTACCGCGAAAGTTTGACATTATTTTTTAGCGATTTTTAAAATCGTGTCATTCTAATGATGAATATTTTATTTTCATGTAAGTGAAGTGCTGCACGCAAAGTGGCAGGTTTTTCTTTCTGTGGTCGGCAATCTAGTTGTAATTGCATTTTAGCTATCAGTAAATTATGCTCTGAATGAGAAGTTGTACCACGAAGCACTACATTAATTATAAATTTCATGAATGATGTCGATCCAATGATGAGTCGAGAATCGCTTTATTAACTACATTTTCCCTGCTTTTTTTATGGACCAGTTAGTGTAGAAAAAACATATTCGTTATCTTGATAAGTTGGGCCATAACGATAGTAGTAATTCACCATTTGAATTTAGAAGTTAAATTTACCAAGTGCTACCAGCCATTTTTTGTCATTCCCATCATTAAAATCACTTAGCTGAAAAGTTCTACCTTGCTTGCATTAGTCTTATTCAGTCTAATATTGTAAAATTCTTCTTTTTATTTTATTGATGCTGATTGAGTCGGAGCATATTCGGAAATCAGAGCTATCGGTCCTTTCGGAGATGCGATCTTTATTATTGCTAATCGATTCGAAATTGGATTCCAATCTGATATCCATTTCTTTAAGTCTTTCAGTTCGAAAACGCACGCCGCCTGTTATTGAGATGCCTGCATTGCGAAAAGCATTCAATTTTGTGAAAGGCCATATTTTATTTAGTAGGAGACATAATTTTCAGCCAAATCCGATGACAAAAGTTTGCTGGTTAAGTCAGGCTTGGGGGCAGTCAAGTTTGTTGATATTCATGAGGAAAGAGAGCTTGATGCATTCTCATTAGCGGCTCGACAAGGTGAATCAAACAGTATAGGTTTCGATTATACGTATTGGCGAAATCAACAAATTTGTCTATGGTATCAAACCCTGTGGCTTGTTACGACACAGCCGAATGGCCAATGTAAACTCCGGGGAAGCAAGCTGGTCTGCTTGTTATGATCAAAAGTGTTGATTTAAGGTCAAAATCAAAATATCAGCGATGGCGGTGTTTAGTGTTTCTACGGGTATAGTTTATCTCGAGGAGTCCGAATTTCCTAGTTTGGAGAAGTTCTGATGAGCCGTTAAGGAGCTATGGCAGCTTGTAAGGGACTGACAGAGCTAATTATGGTCAAAAACATTTTTTGCATGCAGCATAGAGAAATAGTGTTCCTAGGGGTAGTTTGACGATGGGAGCCTGAATTTCTTAGTTTCAAGAATATTTAACCATCCAACATGGCAGCTCGTAAGGGAAAATACCAGCACTGAACCAATAATGATGAATAATTTTTTGTGTGAATGTAAAACAGTTCAACAGTGTTTCTAGGGGTGTTTTATGGAGAAAAGTCTTAATTTTATATTTTCAAGAAGTTCTGACGTGCCTATAAGCAATTTTCATAAGTAGATTAAACGAAATTAAAGAAGCAATAAAGACACACTTTGTTGAAAAAACAGGTGCACGCAACAAAATAAATTGTGAAAGAATCTAATAAAATGAACGTGCAACAAAGACAACAACAAAATTACATTAAGGGCCGTCCATGAATGACATCATCCAAGGGGGGAGTGGAGGGTTGAGAAAAGTGACGATGACAGCTGTGGGGTAGGGGGTTGGCTACATCATTAGTCGTGTTCGCTATCATGGAAAGTGTCGGACTGAAATTTGTCTGTCAAACGAATAAGATTTGCAAAATTTCCAATGTTGCATTCCAACAACAAGCAGCGCACAACCATGATGCTTGCATTGCATTATGCAAAAGTCGTAACCTGCCTACAGATCTGTGAATTACAGTGAATATGGTGGGGTGTGTTACCTTCACGAAAATCCATGCAAGAATATTATCGATGATGTAAAGTTCAGCTATTGTGAAGAGAAATCGGATCTTATTTAAATTTTGCAAAGTTGCAGACTGATGAGTGTCAAAAATGCTCTTCTTAATTAAACAGTAAAATGTTTGAAAATATACAGGGTGTATCACATAAGTATAAGGGATTACGAATGCTTATAACTTTTTTATTTTTTATCCGATTTCAACAAA
>JAQGBA010002179.1:0-10010 GCA_034698125.1 Prionchulus punctatus | reverse complement strand
TTTCATTTATGTTATACATATTTTTTCATCCACTTTTTCATCCACTTTACATCAACTTTACATAAACTGGATATCCAGTTTACGTAAAATTTTAGGTACCCATTTCGACGTCTCCCCTAAGGCACCAATGAATTTCCCCCGCTACAGTCACAATGCTTTTGGACACGGGGTGTAATACACCGCTGGCTATGAGCTCTTATCTGTACGACAAGTTCATGAACGTTATAAAAACAGGATGGGCCCGACTTCGCACCTGCTCAACCCGGACTTGGACTACTGCCAACTTTCAGATGTGGTCCTGGCGAAACTTCATTTGTGCCGAAGATATCCTTCTGCTACGCTTGACTCTAGTTATATGAAGTATATAGAGAATTACATTGTGTATCCAAGCACCGAGTTGTGGAGAACTAACTCATGATTTTTACCACTATAGTCCTACGGAATCTATTCTTGCATTAAAATACTGAACAAGTAACGATCTTAAAACTATTATTTTAGCTATAGTGACCAAAAAAGTCTTTCGAAATCAAATTTTTAATTTTACATAAAACGATCCTAAACGAAAATCAAAATCAAATCTCAATAATCTCAACAAAAGAAAAACACAAACAAACAAAATCCGACCGGAATGTTGTTGCGTTTCAAAATTAAAACGCGAAAGAAAGAAAAATTTATCACCGAAAAATAATTAACTATTCACTAAAACGTTGAAACTACATGACTCTTCTTCATCGAGAAAGAATTAATATAATTGATTTATACAAGGAAAATTTTGTTTTTTTCTTCTCAATATCGAGGAACGACGCCGTGACGACCGCCGCCGAACGGAAATCGCATATGTTGAGCGGCGTCCATTTGACTGTTCAACGCCGCCGCGGCGGCGTTCGACAGGCCGGAATTTGCATACGCCTGCTGAGCGGCCAACAGATGATGAGCCGCCGTTTGCGGGTATTGAGCGACGGCGGCGACGGCCGACGCGTACTGACCGGTCAACATGCCGCCGGGCGAAACCAACGACGCCGCTTCGTAGGCGGCGGCTGCGGCGGCCGCCGACTGCTGATGATGATACGCCGTCGAAGCGCCGACGAAATGAGCCGGATTATGTTGAGACTGCTGACCGCCGCCGTTCATCGCTCTACTGTAGGCCGACTGCGGCGACAGCATACCGGCCGCCGACGACGGATACTGTTGCCCGCCGACGCCGGCCGACGACGAAACATTTTGCGGACGCGCTGTCGTCGACGCCGAACCGTTATTCGTCGCCAAAACGTTCTGAAGCGTGCGCAATTCGGACTCGGCCTGGCTTTTCAGCGAACTGATATGTGCCGTTAAAACTAAATGCAAGCTGGCCGTGACTCGGATCTCTGTCCGATATAAATCCGTCATGCGAGTCAAATTGAACGACTTCACGGCCCAATAGAATCGTTCGACGTCGAGCAATTTGACGACTTCGTCGTTAGGCGTGAACAATTGATATCCAAATTCGTATTTACATTCGACGCTGTTCACCGTGTTGAATATCCACGCTTCGATGACGGACATCTTATGCGAAACCATCGTGTACCTGCGCATTATTTCGCCGGGCACGTTCGGCGGGAACTTGGCCAGAAGCCGCATTTGGACCATGTGGACGGCGAGAAATTTCTCGTTGCCGCGATACACGCACGGCAATCGGACACCGTCGACGGTGGACCATTCCCACGCCGCCAACGCCAAATGAAAATGTTCGCCTTGCGGTAAATTTTTTATTTCTTGCATTAAATTATACTGGACGATGTTATTGTTAGACGTGTTGGACGACGAAGTGGCACCGCCGCCCGACGACGAAGCCATCGGATTGGTCGGTGTCGTTAGACCGCCGACGCCGCATTCCAACGAGCTCGACTGTGGCAATTGACCACCGCGAATTCGTGCCATGGACGACGGAACCATATTCAAACCGCCGCCGCCGTTCATCGCGGTCGCCCACTTGCTGGACGGCGTCGCCGATAATAGTTGATTAGCTTTCAACGAAACGGGCACTAAGTTCGGCGGCTGTTCCAATACCGATCTACGATAAAGAAAAAAACCAAATCGGTGGCCATATTGCCTAGCGGTGGCCGGCTAATTTTAGCTCATACATTTTGCGAGCGCGAAAATTATTGTTTCTAACTTTATCTTAGTTTCCCGCTTGTAATAAACGTTAATTTCACTTTTTCAAGCGAAAAAGTTACACATCAAAAATTGTTGTTTCAATTTTAAGCAAAGCTCAAGTCAATCTTTATAATAAGCAGGAAGTAACGGGCGAGTGGGGCGACAAGCTAATTAATTACAATTATACTTTATCATCACCATGATGTCCAGCAACGTGAAACATAATTCAGGGAGGGAGAGAGGGAGGGAGGAAAACGAAAAGAAACTAGTTTAAAAAACGGAAATGAATGTTGAATAACAAAATAAAAGTAAACTGCGCCTCGCAATAGCGTGAAATTTAACCCAGCTCATGCCGGCCGGTGAACGATAGTCGCTGGCTGACTATATACACGCACGAACTACAGTCGCCGAAATCGTTTAGTTTTGAATTATAGATGAATTGGAACTATAATCAGTCATGAATTACAGTCACGCGAGAACTATACAGTACATTTCGCTCATTACCTGACGTTCATCAAACCGCCGCCCATCATTGTCGGGAGGCCGTTCGTTAAACATCCGCCTTGATTAACCATATGATTCGATTGCGACGAGACAACGGGCAAACCTTGCTGTCGACCGTAATGTTCCAATGCGGCGTTGCCGCCGCCGACCGATTGCTGCTGATGCAAATAAGGCAAACCGACTGCCATTTCGAAAGCGGCGATAGTTTCGGTGCTGCTCGATCGTCGATAATTACTTCCAGCCGATACGTTTTGCGCGGCGGTGGCGGCGCTGACGAAAGCTGACGTCGACGTGATCGTTTCCAACGACGGATCCATCATACCGTACGATCCAATGCCACGATGCTTCGATCCGGCTGAGCCTGAATTAATTTGGTCGAATGTCATTCAGTTGCTTTCGTTAAAAATTTCCGCTTGCTTACCTGCCGACTCAATCGGCGAAGACACTTTCGGCGTATTGAGCGAATTTACAGGCATTTGGACGTCGGTCGATGAAGACGAAGAGATCGGTAAATGAGACCGATGATGATAATTTGGCGACGAAAAATTATGCGAATTTCCACCTGCACCAGTCTTAGTCGGCGTGCTACTCCCGTTGTAGCCAGGGCCCGGCGACACGTCTTCGATGAGGATCGCCGATTGTTTTTCATCGTCGCCGCTTCCACCGCCGGCCATCGGCGTCATTTGACGATGATGAGAAGGCGATTCCTCGAGCGACGACATCATGTAACGTTTTTTCGGCGGTTGCATTCGATCGGTGGCGTTCGAGTTTGAATTGCGTCGTTTGCCGCAGCATTGATCTTCAGGCGATGAACTATTGGTGCTCGTCGGCGTACCGTTACCGTTGCGGCCACCGTTGAAGTGAGGTTCGGCCGGCGATAAAGGAGGTAACAAACCGTTACTTGGCATCTTAAAGCATGTCAAAATTGATCACAGTTCGTGAGCGAAAATAATTCGCAATAATTGAACTGTTATCAAGAATACAGTTCGTCTATAGTTCGTAAGCGACTACTTTTGTAAAGTACTTTTAAATCCAAACTGTTATCCAATTTAAATCCTCGACACTGATCAGACGAGAAACTTGCGTTCCGTTTCAAATGGTACGATGTTTGCGATTCGCTTTCGACGAATCTCGAATGATAGTTCGCCGACGCGTCGCAACGTTCGATGATTCGTTCGTCTTCTTTCATGACGGGCGGCGTACGACCGCCGGTCATATCGCCGAAGCCGTTGTCCTGTCCGAATACGACCGGCGCACCGACCACAGACACTTCAACCTGAAAGGCGATCGTAGTATAGCCGGCCATAAAATCAACCAAATCAGCCATTCGGTAATTCAAGCAAACTATTAGCGTCAGTTGGTAAAAAGACAAAAAAATTGCTCTAAAATTGCTTTTTGCAAGCATTAATTGATTAAAAGCATTGAAGGCAGAAAATCGTACGTAAATCGTTTTAGCCACTTAAAAAACGAAATGGCAAGTGGGCAATACCTGCAAAGCTATCATACGGCTCACTCTAACTCAACACCGATATAGTACTATCTACGAACAATTTTCGCTTTACCTGAGCCGGCAATTTGCTCGGTTGACAATGGGACGACGACGATGAACGGTGATGATGATTCTCGGGCGGGCTTTTACTCGACGACGAGGGCGACGACAAATCGTTTTTATCGTAATTCATACCGGCGTCGACGGTCGTCGTCGTCGTTGCCGTCGCCGTCGAACCCATGTGACGTTTTCTCAACGGGGTCGGACATATTAATAACGGCGGCGGACTGTCACGACGATAAGGCGGCGACGTCGACGTTTGCGTCGACATGACGTTGATTTTCGGCGAAACCGGTTCGAAATCCGAATTCGAATACGAAATCGTTGCGGCGGCGGTCATCGTCGAGGCATTCGAATTCGTAAGAGTATTCCGTAAATCTGAATCGCCGTCGTCCGTTTGCGTTTGCGTACTGATGCTACGATCCGGCGGCGACAACGCAATTATTTTATCTAAACAAAAAAGCAACCATCTAATTTATTTAAAATTTGGAGCTTTTCTGAGATTCAGGTAAACATCGCGCAATTCGTTGCGAGAAAAAAATTTGCATGGAAACTGGTAAAATGATTAAGTTACACGAAAACCGGGCTATTGAGTAAAATCCAAGTCATTTTTTACAACTGTCGCATTCGCATTAATATAAATATGAAAATAAGCGAAAAAATGGCGATAAAAATGAAAAATAATGAAGTAACTATAATTGAGCAACATAGACGTCGAGTCGGGACACATTTATAATGTTTTCTTCGCATGAAAGTGTCCGCGAAACGTGCTTCAATACCATCGAACGATTATTTCTAATGTAAACAAGTGAAAACTTATTTTAATAATTAAAAACTTCGCCGAAGGGCTACGCGTATACAAGGCGAAAGTATAAAGCGTCCGTCAGTCGATGAATTTCTTTCCAGCTAGTACAATATATTTGCTCCGCCGGAGCAAAAATAACAGTTTTCTTTTCATCAAACTGATATACAATACGGTTTTTAGCTAGCTAACTCTATGATGTATTCAAGCTTTACAAGAATAATAAGGCGGTTTTCCGTTTCATCGAGAGAGAGAAAAGTTGTTGTTGAAACAAAAAAGTTTGCGTGTCGCCGTCGGTTGCCGCCGCCGCGGCGGCGAGCTCATGAAAAAATTGCTTATAAACGGTTGGATGGGTAAAAACAAAAAACCCTAGAATTTTAACACCAAACTACACTCTATGTAGCCTGCTGCCATGGCGAACTTCGCACAATACGTGTCATGGCGAGGTGGAAATCGGTCGCCAAATATGAAACAATAACGTCAAAATTGCAAAGTTGAGTCCGTTGCTTAGCCACGGACTCTACAGTTACACAAAACGCACCGTCCCCACCCTCGGCGAATCAACCATGTTGACAAAATTAGTGAACAAGGACGTAGACGGGAAACATCACGCGAATGGCTTATTAATAAATCGTCAAAACAAATTTTCACACGGTAGTCGGCGGTAAAGATATGCGAAACAAAAGTTCCCCGAACTTTTTGTTCTTTTTTGACTCATCGGGACTTGGCCAATCAACCGGTCAAATTCAATTGAAAGCTGACAACAGCGCTGGCCACGACATGTTTTTGTTTTGTTTTTTTGTTGCGAAGTTTCGTTCGTCTAATCGCGCTTTTGCGTCCAAATTTAATCAGGAAGCGAAGTAATGATCGAATGAATATTCGAGAAACGACTCGATGAATAGTCAAACAACTGCGAGAGCTTTTTTATGAATGATAGATAAAAGCATCAAAGCATATTAAAAAAACAAAAAACGAACGCCAGCCAGTCAGCAGCAAACGTGAATTCGCTAATCAAGATTCTCGGCATTCCGTTTCGGTCGCAGATATGTCGAAAGAATTTCTGTAAACATTTTTTTGATTAAAAACTCTGGCGACACGAGCAAATTTTTAAATTATATTTATCTCAATTTTTTTTTAATTAAAACGACTTTTTACACATTTAGTTTAATTAGCGTGCACGGGAAAAGAAGAAAAACATTATCGAAAGGTCAAAAATGAATATCTGACAGAAATCGCATAATTAATTAGTTCATTGAAATTTGCATATTATATTATTACTAAGTCGATCATCGATGAGGAAGGGGGTAGGGCTGAAGAACAGCAAACTCAAGAATAAAACTTTTTCCGAATTAAATTCTTTCCCGAATGAGATGGAATGACGACGTTAAAAATACTCTAATTAAAATTGAATTAAGTCGCCAATTAGGCGATAATTATGGAAATTTCGTCGTGCAAAACAATTTAACGAGAAAATATCGATAATTAAAAAAGAAATTAGCAGAAAACTTTTATGATCACGACCAACATAATTGACGAGAAACCGCGTATCTGTCAAAATTACTGTAATTACAAAAATGTGACAAAATAATAGCCTGTAGTACGACGATGGTTACAGTAAAAAATCTTAAAACACACGTCGCCCGAGCTAAAATTTCGCTCGCTAATCAACAACGCTGAGTTGATGTCGAGCGATGCAAAGACATATAATAAGCTTCATTAAAAGTTACTTTCACATTTATTTTTGAATCTTGTTACAAAAAAGACTGACGGCCTAACTAATCAACTCTAACTAATACACGCTAACTAATTGGGATAACACGTTGTCGTCGAGGAGGGAGCGACTACGGGCGATAATTACATCGGAAAAAAACATGCTAGTTTTAATAAACTGAAATCTTCGTGAAAAGGGAACTAATAAACCTGACGAAAGTAGCAGACGGTTCTCGTTCGTTAATAAGGGAAAATTTGAGCGAAAATAGATTCACATTTTCAATGTTCAATTAGCTGAAATTCGAGTTTTTACGGGGTTAAGACTGTAGAGTACTCGACACTGCCGCAAGCATCTGTTGACAGTGAAAAAACTGCCTCAAATTCTACAAAACAAGTGATTGTGGCTGTTTAAAAATTAGCTTGCCAAGTTTTGTAAAAAAAAAAATTGCTTGCTAATTTTTGAAAATTAGCCGATAGACAGGCGGAAATTGGCCTGAAATGCAACAATCGCTGCGGACAGCTGACTAATTTGCTTTTCTCATCTCGAAACGTGCAAAAAAAGCATTTTCTCGAAATTGGGTTAACAACGAGCCAAATTAAAACACAACATTTTCTTTACATTGAAGAGCTGTCAATTTAATTACAAAAAAAGTGAAAGTAGATTGAACTCGTTTCAACGAAGAATAAGGCGACTAATGAAAGAAGATTATAAACATTCGAATTCGATGAACAATAACATTGCCTTAGGGTACCATCTAATAATAAGGATGGCGATGATGAAGCACGACAAGAGAAAATAATTTTTTGCAAGTAACATCCAAAACGATGCTTCTGTTTTGCATGTTGAAATGAAGACAAAAACGGTAATAATGAAAAAATCAGCTAGTATTTACCTGCGGCAGACCAATTTTCTTTCAACGACGCAATTTCTGTAGGTTCTTTCGTATTGCATTCGATGGACGTTTGATTCCGGCACATTTGACCGATGGCCAAATCGTTCGTCGTCGGAGGCGATCCTGCAGAAATTTCACCGTCCATAGTTAATTTTTTTAAAACAAAACGAAAAAATAAACGCAAGGAAGCGTCGCAAAAATTATTAAAAACAAAAATCGAACGCCACTTGCGACTTTACACTCAAAAAACGCGCACGTGCGAATGTCAGCAGCTAATTTTAGATTTTTATGCAAATTTATCTGGTAAGTTCGCTGTAACGCGGCAGTATGACGTTACTGTATTTTAATTCTAAAAGAATAAAAACTAAAAAAACCACATTGAAATTCAAGAAATATCAACGTTTTAATTAATTAACTAACAAACAAACGTAATTACGGAATAATATTTATAGCTAATAATGTCACTTGATGAAGATTATCTGCACTTTGTGATTGGGATAATTTACAATTCGTAATTGATGACATTTCAAAAAGTTTAATAAATTCTTTGGCGTCACTTTAAAAATGTTTATTAATTACGACAGGTCATTTACGGGTTTGGATGATGACAATTTTTTCGACTATGCGACAAAACAAGTTTCGGCGGCTTGCTGTTGCAGGAAATAGCTGCAAATGCTGATAACAATGATTTCTTAAGTCAGCAGCAAAAGAGGAAGGATTTGCGAAGTAAGAAACAAGGAAATCGAAATAGATTTAAAAAAGCACAATTTCCATAAATACGTCGCATAAGCGCTGATTGATGCCAAAACCAATCAAATTTCAACAACTTCCTATCCACTTTGCAGTCTGTTACAATGTTGACAGGAAATGATTTGATATGTCAGCAACAAACAACAAAGGATTCGTTATCTAAGCATCAAACACAAGTCAAACACACTCAATCATCAAACATCATCATCAACAACATAGAACTCTTTGATTTGTTTGCGTCTGACTTCGAGTCCAAAATTGATGATGATGAATGACTGCTTCATCGCATTCAAATAGAGCACAAAACTGCAAGGTGTTTGAATTACCGGGCGGATTCAATTTACATAAATACGCCGAATCAGGGCTTCGCCGGCGTACGCGAGAATGGCGTTGATGATGGGACGTTACTGGCAACAGAACGCAAGTATTCGAATGCATAGTCACCGGCTGGCTATTATGACATTCGGGTGTATAAATAGTATCCAAATCCAAATGGCAGCCGTCGTTGAAATTGCATTTCGAATTTACAACAGCGGATTTCGATGACACATCTGCAGACAGCGTGTAGTCAGAAAAACGCAAATGACAAAAATGTAAAGAATTCATCATGGTAAAGCTATGTCAAGCGGCTCGTAAATTCCACCACTCGCTCATCGTTGGCTAGCAGCTAGCTAACCGCGAGGCGAGCAACTACTTTATCAAATTTCCACGACGTGTCTGTCATAATGGGTGGAAAACAAAGTTATTACGTAAAGTACTCGGAAAACAAGCCCTAATATTAATGGGAAATGAAAAATTTATTGCCGCCGATAAAAACGTCAAGCTGACATAACATGCTGGCCGAGTCGGTCGGCATGCTGCTTTTTCTGAGAAAATTTTAACATTCCACCTACTAGCTTTTTAAATGCCAATGTTTTCATAATAACAACGCCGTAAGACCGAAGTTTTATTTGTATGAGCCTAGGATAAAAAAAGAACCTTTAAAAGCTTATCTATTGGGGAAACTATTAGGGGTTAAAAACCGGTCGATTCAGAGCGATTCGATACACTCGAAAAGCAATTCAAATAAACACCATACCACGCGAGCGTGACACAAAAGCCGGGCCGGAACCCTACACTTACTTATTAGGCTTCGTTCCAGGCCGCGACACGCCGAGTAAAGAGAAAAAAACTAGAAACGTGGCACGGCGAAGAACGGAACTTGCTAAAGCCGCATAATATCAAGGGCGCGCGCGCGTCTCCTTCGCTATCTAGACGTTTTGGCTAGCTAGCGCTTTTGCTAGCTAAGGCGCTCGGCTAGCGCGTTTCATGTTACATTACAACGAGCTTACTGTGCGCGTGTGTTTCATTTTTCTCATTATTTTCGCTAGAAATAAATCGAATTTACGTTTTTGTGTTTCGAATACACCCGCGGCCGACGTGTTAATGGAAAAAAATTACTGAACGCACGCAAACACGCGAATAGAGTGGATAGAGCAAGAGCGCGTGTGATGCGTATTTGAATGAAAACTATAGAAAACTATATCCACTTTTTTCATCAACTGGATAGAAAGAGCGATAAAAGTTGCATGTTAATTAGCTGAAGTTCCATTAAAATACAGGGTGATCAAAGTATTATCACCAAGTTGTTTATGTTTATATTTCCTTTGTTTTTGATAATTAACCAAAA
>JAQGBA010002178.1:0-10013 GCA_034698125.1 Prionchulus punctatus | reverse complement strand
GCGAAGATCATGGCTATAGTTTTTGTTGTTTTTTCATCACTGGCTAATTTCATCACTACTGGTCCTAAAGTGACGCCAATTAAACCCTCGGCGTCTGCGATAGCCAAGTGAATCATAAAGGTATACGTTGGATTTTTCATTTCTTTATTAAGTGCAATTGCAATTGCGACAATTAAGTTTATTAAAACGCCGAAAACGCCAAGTATTGGAAAAAAGACAGATGCCATATTTTAACTTTGACGTTTTCCGTTGGCGTTTCGTCCAAGAATTGATCTGCGCTGTTGAGATTATTTCATACTATCGATAGTAATTTCAATTTCTATTGATGACAGAGTTGTAATGCTGGTTTTTGAAAAAGGGGCAAAAATATAAAAAAATTTGGTCCCTTCCTAAGCGTACAAGTGCGTTTTCTCTGAAAATTTCTCAACATCCATGTGAGGCAAAGGGCCTAAAAGGTTACAAACATTTGCACCAGAAATTTATTAAACTTCTTGTTCAGCTGAATAAGATATTATTGCTATCGACTATTGTTATTGCTATTGCTAGAAGTTTATAGTAATTGCAAACACCTATCGATGCACTTACGTCTTCCAAACAATAAAACAGCAATAGTAATTGTAATTTTACATTTACTAACCTACCTACCTATTTATCTACTTGCCCGCTTGAGCTTTTGAACTGCGAGGTTGGCAGAATAGGCTTTTGCAAGACTCACTGTTCTTTATATAAAAGCCAGGTGAAATCCTTGATTAAATTCTTGTTATTGTCGAATAAGTTTGCTAGACAATAATTTTAATTTTAAATTTAGAAGCAAATTTAATTTGCGAACTAATTTGACCTTAGGCTATTTTGACAATGTCACTTAATTTCAAAATTACAGTTGAAATGATACAAAATTTACAAAATTTACATTATTTTTACATTTGGTTATGGTTATCAATTTGATGTTCATTTGATGTTAAAAATAAAATTTTATGCAGAAGTTGTTTTAGTTTTTGATTGAAGTAACTGTTAGCCAGTATAATTTTATTTGATATGAATGTTGTGAATATGTTGTGACTTGCCGTATCAAAAAGAGGGCTCATGTGTAAATATGAACGCCTGATGTAGCCTACCTGGGATGCACTTTCCCTTTTGATCCTTATCACTAGAAGGATGCAATGATTTACATTCTGTTTTCGGTTTTGGGTTTTCATTCTACATCGGAGCTGACTCATTTATCTTATCAAGGCATCGTAAACGAAGTATGCAGTTGGGGATGTTGAAAAGAGGAAAAATTTTGCTTTCAGTTTATCAACCAGTTGTTTGGTGTTTGGTCGATAATTGCTCAAGCGATAGTCAAAGTTGTTCAAGCAAAATCGATATGGCTACTGGCAATAATTGGAAAAACGCTGCATCGATTTACGATTTCAAAGCAAAGGATATCGATGAAAATGAATCGTCATTGGATAAATATAAGTAAGTAATGGATTTTGATTTTTTCTTGTGCAAATGCATTGCATTTGAATAAATTGCGTTTTGCAATGTCATGATTGCAGCAGGTGAGCAACCATTTTTTTAGCCACATGTCTATAATAATTGTTTCGGTTAAATATGCGCTTTTTAAAAATTAGCATATTACTCGGACGTAAAAATTAGAAATGTACAACTGCATTTTTAATAGAACAAGATTTTTTTGTTTTCTAGTCAATAGGCGATTATTCAATTTGGATTTGAATCGATGGGCGCAATCGGCAGACGGCATTGATTCGAGGCTGCAATCAAATTGAAAATTAAAAAAAATATTTCATCAAAAAAATTATTTTTAAAAGCACTCTTAGCTGATAGTGATCCCATGTCGAGCGCATTTCGACCACATTATCGATTTGTCAATTCTCCGTGACCATTCGATTCGATCCTTTTCGACTTCAATTCGATTATTCTTGCAAACGACTGATGATTTGGTACCTGAAAGATTTCAAAATATTAGTAAAAGTTAAGTTAAGATATCAACATAAAAATGCACTTACCCAAGACTTGCCCCAGATTTCGATATTCCTGATCTTAATCTTTGTCCACCTCAGCCAAATTCGATTCAACCACTGATCATCGTCTCCGACATTCGAAAATTGATTTGGTACCTGAAAAATTACAATTTTAGAAAAAATTTTAAAAAATGAATGATAAAAGTTTACATACCCGAAAATTCACACGACGATCCAGGATAATTTCTGTCCAATCGATCCATTTGTTTTCGACTTCGATGACGTTTTCGATGATTGCTTGAAGTGTTTTATAGTGTTTAACATTTAACAATCAATTTCTTTGCAACCTAAAAAAGTAAAATTGTCTGAAATATAAAGATCACCGTCTGAAAAGATAAAAGAGAAAATAAGTTTAGGCAAGATGAGTCAGAAAAAAATTACAAAAAGGACTCACATTTTTGCATAAATTATTATAAAGTAAGAATGTGGTCTCTCTATGGTTATTAGCTTAATCAATACTTATAATAAGGGAGGAAGCTTATGCAAATGAAAATTCAGTAAAAAGTTTGAGTAAAACTGTGCAGACTTTGCAGACATCAAAAACCTATATCACTTTCGAAAAGCTAAAACTTTTACACTTTAACTTTTTCGTTGTTACACTTTGAGACCTGTGATGTCATTGTTAGTTACAGAAGGCCAAATAAATTAGAAGGTTGCTGTGAGAGAGTCTCTACTGATTATGGTTTTTACATCCATTCTGCACTCATAATATCACGTTTAATCAACAACACAATACAATAACATTTATCAATCATCCCTTACTTCAATTCATAATCTTAAAGCATATCTTTATTTTCACTCAATCACTCACTATCCAACGATTTCCTTCTGTGATAGAACGTCAAATGCAGATCCATCATTGGATTACTATCGAAACATTGAACAAATAATAAGCAAGCATCTGGCCATTGCTCAGTAGTCGCAGTAGGAGCCAACATTGTAACAAGTTTTGTCATCATTGAGGGCTTCGATTTCTCTTGATCATCCGTCTTGCTTTGATCAATCGATTCTTTTTGTTGTATTGTCTCCAATTACGAATTCTCCATGAGCAAACTTGGCTGTTGTTTTCCTAATTCCAACTTCCTTTGCTGCTTCTGCAAACAATTTATATGATGGTTTTGAGGGTTCTTTAAAGCTTGCAACGTTTTGCACAAATTTTGACATTAATCGCAAAAAAATTCTTGCCTACTGGCATTCTTCTAGCAAACTACATCCAACGTGTTAAAGCGATCAGAACCATCCATATCTGCCCAATATGATCTCCAGCGCCATTTAAATAAGCGAAGATGGGGCCAATGATCTTATCATCTCTAGCAAATTGCTTTAATGTTGGCCTAAAAGCAATGCCTAGTAAGCATACGATATCGGCGATTGTCAACTGAATCATGAACTTATAGGTTGAATTTCTCATTTCTTTATCACATACAATTGCAATACAGTCGACACTCGATAGTCCGACGTTCAACAGTCTGACATATTCAGGGATCCGACAGATTTGGTCCATAACCAACCAAATTCCATGTATTTATTACACGCTAGTCCAACATTCGACACCCAACACCTGACATACATATTCTATGACGTTCTGTACAAACAATATTCAACAGTCCGACACAACTGGAAAAAGTATTCATTAGACCGAAGCAACTGGAAAGTTTTGTTTACTGAAACACAAAGAGTTGAACAAAGACATGCAAATTAAATTTCAACACAAATCTACTTTGAGAGCTTTTTTCACAAAAAGTGTTGGTTGTTCTGAGTAACCTTTCAATAATTGTAACTAAATTTGCTCAGTACAATGTCGAAACGGCACCATACTGAAATCACTGATCAAATAAAAAAAGCTGTTTGGAAAAGAGATGGATACCTTCATTCTTTATATGCAGCAAGATATCGTTAATTGTTGTATACGTTTGGGTTAAAAGTTGGAAGAACAACGATTTCAGAAATCCTAAAGCAGTCTGATAAGTGAATCAACTTCAAAGTTTGTAATCAAGCGAGATGTACCAGTGGTCACTTTCCACAGCTGGAAGGTGCTTTAATCATGTGGTTGAATGTGTAACTGTCAACCATGGTGTTGCAGGTATATCTGATGACATGCTAATTACAAAAGCAAAGAATTTGGTGTTCAGCTTGGCGTGTCAGAAACTTTCAAGTACTCTGTCGGTTTGATTCAGAAAGTAAAGAAGCAACATGGCGTAACACAAATAGTAAAGCATGGCGAAGCTGCGAGTGTAGATTCTAACGTTGCTGTAACTGCACAAGCTAATCTTCGAGCAGCTTCAAATGGGTATGAACCCGAAGACATATTCAATATGGATGAGACG
The DNA here is from genome assembly GCA_034698125.1 of Prionchulus punctatus. Classification (NCBI taxonomy): domain Eukaryota; kingdom Metazoa; phylum Nematoda; class Enoplea; order Mononchida; family Mononchidae; genus Prionchulus; species Prionchulus punctatus. Next base: position 5,662 of record JAQGBA010002178.1, on the reverse strand, counting down.
GGTCTATGTTATAAAATGGCTCCTGACAGAACGTTAGCAACACAAAAATTGTCAGGCGCAAAAGGAAGCAAAGATAGAATAACAGTCGGTTTATGATGCAATGCAGCTGGTTCAGAAAAACATCAACTGATTATAATTGGAAAAGCTTCACGTTTGACGTCCTCAAAATTTTGAAGTGCCTCAGTTTTTGTGACACTTGCTCTCGATTTGTCATTTTGATTTGGTGTTATCATTTTTGGCAATCAGTTGTGCTGCTGAATCTGAAAATAAATTAAACTGTCTTAGACGGATTGAGAACGATTTTGGACAAAATCACCCCTTTAGGTACAGCATATCTTCTTTTAACAACATTAGTAGCAAAAAGTACTTGCAATTTATGCTTCTTACCACTTTATATATACAGTAGCGGACAAAAGTAGAAAGACCCCCTGAGTAATCTCAGATTCTGCTGACTCATTTTTTAAGCATATCTCCTACAATTTTTTGCTGCTGATTTCTGAAAAGAGCATGAAAAATTGAGTTGATATTGGGTCTTTTAGTGACTACATTACTAATAGTTGAAATTGGTGAGGCAAAATCAATTATCTCCATCAATACTTGACAGAACTGCGACCTTTCAATTTCAACATGGCACTAACATGTGGACGAAGCGATTTAGCCAACTTAGCCCAGACACTTACACCAATTTCGTACCACAATTTCATTATCGCTGCTTTCAACTCAGGAACCGAACTAATCTTCATCTTGACCAGATCTTGATCAATGATCGACTAAATATTTTCGATCGGATTGAGGTCGGGGGACGTCGCCGGCCACGGCAACACCAGGAAACCTTGGTGCTCGAACCATTTCATCATTGTTCGGGCCGTGTGACAGGGGGCGTTGTCCTGTTGGAAGTAGCAATCACTGCCTTGATCACCAAATTGGTCCTCGATGAACTGTGGTAGGACAGTGCTGAGGAGTGTGGTGTACTTGATAGAGTTTAGCCGACCATTGTAGAACAAAATGGGACCCGGACCATGCACAGAGAAGCATGCCCAGACGCTGACACTGCCACCACCACTTTGCAGTCGACACTGAAAATTGAACGCCTCGTTTTCCGCACGCTGATAGCTATGAATGTGTCCTCGATTCTTCCGATTGATCACCTCGAGTGCGACTCGTCGCTCCAGATGACTTTGCCCCATTGATCATCGGCCCAGAGCTGCATTCGGCCTCACCAATCGAGGCGTTGTTTGATTTGATGGCGATTGCAAATCGGCTTTCGCTTCTGCTCACTACCTCCACCGTTAGCGAAAGAAAAACTTCTTTTGTGTCACTTCTACTAGAAAGTTATTGTATTTGGAGGTCAATGAACTGTACGAATTGGAAAAGGAAAAATGTCCTTGCTTTGTATTGTAAATTTAGTCAACCAAAGAAAATATGTACTCTAGCAGGTTGCTTGCTTCAATTATTTATGATTTTGATTGTAAAATTTCAATATGCTGCCAAGATTTTATTAAAGGGAGCACAGAGCCATAAATATTTGGCACCAAAGCCATCCATTTGGAACTGTAAGATCTGTGTGCAGTCTAGTGCAGTCTTTATTTTTTGCAGATTTTAAAGTGAATGAGTAGGGCTGCCGCGGCGCGACCCTCCTGGCACCACCCTAACCTGCACATCGATCGTGCCGGTTTCGCCTCGCCACTTATCACAAGGCCTGTGTGTCTTCAACTGCATTTGGCCCCAACGTTGTGGAACCGTTTAGCGCACGCGCAGTGTAGCACCAGCAACAGCGATGTACATTACAGCGTCCGTTGCTATGCTTCGCGCGCATTTCAAATTCGAAAGTGAATACGCTAATCAGCTCTACCCAGTCACTTTAATGTTTTTGTTGTCTTTCTGATATTTGGCCATTACTCTTCATGCTATTTTAACCTTTTCAAAATGACAGATTTACCGCATCAGTACTCCTCATCAACTGTAGCGACTGTGGCAACTTCTATCGCGAGTAAAGAAGAAATGAAATGTGCTGTGAACAATATTTTTATTAGCTAATCTGTCGCAGCCGTGCCTGTCATTCGCTGCACATCCCACGAATATTGCCGAACTCGACTGACGAACTCGTGAGAAGCATGAAAGCAATTTGCAATTTAGCATTCTTCATGTGTTCCTGCAATGCAAGCGAAAGATTTACAAATTACGCTTGTGGTAAAACAGCACAATCCTAAAATCTTTTAATGTTATTGCAATCATTGTTTTCAGCTCCTGCTACAACAGTTGCACTGGCTGCAGCTGCAAGTAAAATGATGAAAGATTCAAATTTGTACATGATAAAACAAAAATTTTTCTTGTAGATAGACCAAAAACTACTACGATTAGTTGCACGTCTCACGACTACTGCAAAACACGGTTGAAAAGCGCCAAATCCACTTGCGATTTATCGTCGCTTTTCTGCGCTTGCGATGCATCGGAAACATTGCGTGAAGCCGAAAAGAACGAGGCCGGCGGCGGCGATAAAGCGGCGGATAAAAACAAAGATCAGTCGAAAAAATGAAAAGGATAAAGACGCCAGCGGCGATAAGAAAAAACAGGACGAAGGTTCGAAAGAAAATACGAAGAAATCGGACAAGAAATAAACAAAAAACATGCTGTTGTTTTTCTGAAAAATTGTCTCTTAGAATTTTTTTGTTTTTTTTATTGTTAACGTTTATAAAACTAATGTCAAGTTTGTTTTTTGTTTTTTTTTCTTGTAAAAATAAAATTCAAACGTTTCGAAGCGACTATAGTTTGGAAAACTTACAAATAGATAGCTATAGTTACTTTCAGCATGCAACTGTAGTTAACTTTCAACTATGTAACTGTAGACCCATGAACTATAGTTTCTTTTTTGCATTTCAACTGACTAGTCCTGTTGCCAATTGTAGACCCACATCAACTATAGTCGCACATGAACAATAGGCTTATATCAGCTATAGTTTTGTCTCAACTATAGTCTCAGGTCGATGATAGTCCGACATCAAATGTGTCCCAAACTTACTATAGTAAGGAGCATGTCAACTATAGTTCCATGTCAACTATATTCCCACATAAATTGTAGTCCATTGGCAGCTATAGTCCATATTAACTATTGTCTCAAATCAATTGTAGTGGCATGTCACCTACAGATTCACATCAAGTATAGTCCCTTTGGCAACTATAATTCCAAATCAACTACAGTTCCACATTGGCAATAGTTGAATATAAACTGTAGTTCCCCGCCAACAAACAAGTAAATCAGATGTCTAAGTGATTCCGCAGTTAATTATTAACTCACGTTAATAACACATGCTCCCTCCTTTTCCGACTCATAGCGCGGGAATCGAAGCAAAACACTTCACCGCCTCTTAACAGATTCTTTTTTCAAGGTGCGTTTTCTGATCGACAGTGCGTTTTTCATATTTTATTTTTCAAGAGGTACTGTAGAACTGCTTATTGCAAAATTGCCTCGTTTTCAAAATTGTGCGCGAGCAAAAATTCATAAAAGATTTTTATTCTACAGATTCTACAAAAATTCTACAGTACCTCTTGAAAAATAAAATATGAAAAACGCACTCTCGATCAGAAAACGCATCTTGAAAAAAGAATCTGTTTCTTTTAACAATTGTAACTCGTAAATGTGAGGCAGACCATCAACTTTGGAAAACTGTTAATTTTCGTTCAAGTACACGCTAATGAGTGTTGTTGAAACTTTCAGACTATATCTGTAGCAGTGAAAGTAAATACCTTTAATGACTAAGGTTAGGAAGTTAGGCTTTACAGAGACGATTAAACATGTCATGGCACATTGAAGTTTTGGTATCGCAACAATGTAATCCATCACATGTATACAGGTTATATGTAGGTAGATACTTTCGTAACAAATAACAGTTTTTGCAGATGCAGAAAACAAAGCGAAGGGAATGATCTTCACAGTTAGCGAAGCTTCTCTCCATCCATCAGAAGTAACGCTATATCTGTAACGTTCTATTGGTATTTTTGTTTATCATTTTTCGTTTAACACTTATTGCTCAAGACAAAGCGTAAAAGTAAAAAGTTCCCAGGGTTTATGTATATGGATGGAAAATGTTATTGCGGCGCTGTTCCTGGATGGTAATGTATAAGTGATGGAAAAAATGAAAGTTATTTTTCATAACTAAACTCGATCTAATTATTGTTGAAGGTTTTTCGAAAGTGACAAGTCGTGGCCGAAAAATAAACTGAAAGAGAAGTTCATAGGTCTTTTGGTTGGCAATAAAGCGAAGACTCCGTGATATTTTTGAAGTGCTGAAAAAAAGAAATTTTCTATGGTTGTCAAAATTAACAACTGAGTGGCTCAGGGCAAGAACATGTTTTATCATTTTTTGTCGTTTTTGAGTTGAATATGTACTTGGATACAGAATACTGTGGTCTTTCAATTGCTATAAACAGAATTTGAAAAAAATCTATATTGACCAACTTAATTAATGCCATAAGGCATTTTATCATAGAGAACAATAAAATTTGAGAACTAGAAGGCATTTTGTCTGACAAAATCCATTCATGCACTACAATACAGTAAGAAAAAATTTCATGTAAGTGCAATAAGGTTTTTTTTATCTGTTAAAACTCCTTAATGATTTTGAGAAAACTTTCCAAAAAAATCAAAAAATATATTCTCAGAGCAAAAAGGTGTTTTACCTGACAAAACTCCCTTATTGCATTTAAAAAAAACTGAGGAAAATTAAATTTTAAGAGCAATAAGGTGTTCTACAAAACGACAAAATCTACCGCCCTTGAAAATCTTTAGTGCAATAAGGCGTTTATCACTAGTATTTAAAATATATTAATCAGTATTTCCCGGATAATCATGTACATCATTACAAAGTTACTATGTGTTATAGGCATCTTTGCATGTTAAAATCGTTATGTTTCATTATTTAGTGATTGCGTAATACATTCTTTCATTTGAATGCATTTTCCTAAAAGTGTTAAAAAGTAAAAAAGCCTTATTGATCTGAGCCACTCAACTGTGGCCTGTGAATATCATATTTTTTGCATTGTGTGCAACTATAGACCGGTAGAAATATAACTATAGTTCCAACAGAAATGTTACACATTGTATTTTCTCAAGTCATGGAATTGCAATGTGTGACAAATTTGAAAAACAGCTGAGACAGTTGGGAACAAATTTAGACGTGCAAAAATTTTGTTTTTAAAATTACTAACCAAGAATGTTAACGTTTCGTTAAAATGTTATAACCAGTTACAGATTTTCCAAAGATTTATTAGTCTCTCGAATTTCTGAAGATGAAATTCGAACTTACCAACATATTCAAAAAGTAGTCTAGCCGACGTGAAATTTGTTTCATTTTGCAAGAGTCTATCCAACATTCATATCTGGCGTCGCAGAGCAGCTTGCTAGTCTTGCTAAAGTTATTTATGAAGGATTTGAAAAGTAAAAGTAAAATGTGACTCAATTTATTTCAAACTTTCAAACTGCCACTATAGATTAAGTTACCAGCTTACTACTACTACTACTACTAGCGAGTGACCCAAATTACTATTTGAATAGTATTGTATAAATAATGTGATTGTGTCAACAGGACCAATTGAAGGGCTGCCTGCAAAAAGTCGATAAGTCCATTTTGGCGATTTTGAGAAAAATGGATTTAAACATTTCAAA
>JAQGBA010002177.1:0-10014 GCA_034698125.1 Prionchulus punctatus | reverse complement strand
TTTACGAGGGACAAAAAGATAAAGAATAGAACTGTGATGATATTTGTGTTTTATATTTAATTTTCTTGTTTGTGATCATATGTACCATATACCGTCAGGCATGATGCGGGAAACTATTATTATTAAGGCGTTGTATTCTTAGTTGCTATAGTAAAAAGATGGCTTTTCCTGCATTTTTAAAGATTTTTGTGTAATTTTTTGGACACATTCTGGAAAGCGTACACTCGGTATAGCACACAATTTTTCTGGTCCCAAGCCATCCACTATATCGAGCACCAACTGTATTTGTTTGACGAAGTCTGAGAGAAAATTTCCTCCTTGATCCATTAACAATTTGTTCGGGCAACTGAATTTCAGTATTATTTCTGTCACGAATGGTTTAGCAGTAATTTCTGCTGTATAATCTTCAAGCACTAAGCACTATCTAAGCACAAGCTACTGTATATTAAGTCAGGTATTCTGTAAATACAATGATGTATTTGTTACCTCTCTGGGTCATAGGAAGGAGACTGCAGACATAACATCCAATTTGGTCAAATGGACCTGCAACTTTTATGGGCACTAGCAAGGCTTTGTTGTTGTGTCCAGGTGGTTTCTGAGTAGCACAATCAATGCATGTTTCAGTGTATTTTGGCATCGACAAACATATTTTTCCAAAAATGTTTATTATGGATCCTTCCATAGGTACATGCCATAGCGAGATGTCTGCTGAAGACATCATCGTGTGAACTGTGCAATATTTCTTCTTTCATTTCCTTGGGGATAACCAACCATGGTTCATTGAATTCGCGAGCAGGTAAGCCAATGAAATGTAAAATAATTCATTCATAATAACAAACTGCATACCTAACAAGACTATACGCTATGCATCAGATTTTGAATCAGGTAAGACATCCAGTGTCAAGTATTGTATTAAGGCACACAGAATGTGTCCCAATGTTGTTTCAACTTAAAATCTTCTAATTGACTATCTGCTGCTACAGAAGGGTCCATAGCTACAGTATATATCCTTGCAATATATCCTTGACAAAGCATCTGTGTTTTTGTTAATCCAGCCAGCTTGGTGTTTAACAGTAATCTTTTGGTCTTGCAAGGCTAATCCCTATTGTGTAATCCTTGACAACGGATTAGGCTTTTTGAGAACTTGAACTAGAGCAGAATGGTCAGTGACTACTGCAACTTTCTGTTGATACAAGTATTGCTTGAAGTGATGAATAGACCAGATGACACTCAAAGCTTCTATTTCACAAATTCCATAATTTCTTTCAGCTTTACTCAAACTTCTGCTGGCATAGGCTACTGGCATTTCAGCTCCTCCCCTTTCCTGTGATAACATGGATCCGAGCCCTGTGCCGGAGGCATCGGTATGCAGGATGAAAGGTGCATTGAAGTCAGTATGGATTAAAACTGGCAAGGTAATCAAAGTTGTTTTGAGCTGGTCAAATGCTTGTTGACATTGATCTGTACATACAAAATTTTGATTCTTTTTTGATTTTGATTTTGCATGTTGACCATTGAAGTCCACTGAGAATTAATTCAATCATTCTCTGAAAAGTTGGGGGTGAATTTTTGAGTCCAAATGCATCACTACATATTAGGACAGTCCATTGAATGTCACAAAAGCTGTCTTTTGTATGTCCTCTTCTGCTAGAGGTACTTGCCAGAAAGAAGAAGACTGATCCAAGGTCGAAAAGAACTCAGCTCCTGACGGGGTGTCCATGATATCGAATATGATTGGAAGAGGATAAGAATCTTTCTTCCTGACTGCATTTAGCTTTCTGTAGTCATCCTTCTTTGGCACGAGCACGACAGGACTAGACCAAGGGCTTTCTGAGGGTTACTGTGTCAAAGTTAGCACATGGTTCTTCAATTCACCCAGATATAATGTGAGCCATATTTGGCTGTATTTCATAAGTTTCATGAAGAACCACTTCTCCTCTAGTAGTAGGAGGTAGACATAAATAATCTTTCATGGGTACTGTTTTGTTACCAAAGCTGACCGTTTGATTTTTCCAACCTACATTGGTTGTTAGAAATCTTCATTGGAAATCTGTCCTTAACACAAAATGTGCTGGTAACTGTTCAAGGATGTGTGTGCGAATCCACTCTTGAGGACCAAATACATTACTCAAAAAAATTCCTATTACTCACACTCTTACTTCACTCAAAAAAAATTTTGCCCTTTACTCATACTCTACTTTACTCAAATTCAAAATATTTTGAGTGTCCATGCTGGCATGTCACTGTCTTTAATGATGGACCGGTTGTACAACATATGGAAACCTATCAAGTATATTCAATATTCTACTCATCACAATTCACTAAAAATTGCTTTCCTTGCTTTTATATTGTCATCTGTTATTCTGAGCTTTTCTTTTATAACTTGGATTTTGAAACCAGCAAAGGAATTCATGTACAATGAAATCTGGAGCTTGGTTAGCCACTGGAATCATCTGTGTCCTGATCTTGTTTCTCAATGCATTTATGCTGATTGCCTTTGTTTGAATATATTACAAAATGACTCACAAGCCGATTTTAATGGATTCTGATAATACTCAAACTGTTAAAAAAACTCAAACCATTCGCATTTTGATGGATTTAATGGATTCACTGGCATTAATTAGTGTGGCAGTTTTTTCATTCACAAACAGTTTGCTGAATCTAGCAGAGTTAAAGACAAACATGACAATGACATCATACTTGTGGCTGATGTACTACCATATTTATTCATTGATGCATTCATATTTTGTTTTTTTTTCTTTCCTTTTGTTGTTAGTTTGTTTGTCTTTCTGTCAAATGTACATGTATGTATATGATGAAATCTCTGTTTAAGCAGTTGGTTGGAGCTTGTAAAAAGTTAACATGAATCATGCTTGTATAACGATTATTAATTGAATTTAAAAAGGCTTGTAACAGTTTAAAAATAGGTTTTAAAAAACATTCAAATGTTGTCGCTTTCGATTTGATGTAAATGATATGAATTTATACTGTATTTTGTTGAATCTGTCTCAGTAAATGTGTTTTCAAGTTTGTTCAATTTTTGCATTTAAACAGTAGTTTAGAAATTAAAATTAAAATTGTGAAAAAATATGTCATATTAAAATAGAATTTTGACATAATGATCAAAGAGCAGATTCTTTTCATTGATAATTGTTTGCAAAATGCTCAAAATTAACAACAATTAAAAGATTGGTATGTTGAATGAATTTACTGATCCACGTAGTTTAGGATATCAAATAAAATAATTCCATTCAGAATGTTTGTCATATCCTGTTCTTTCATTTCGGTTGGAAATTTTTGTCTTGAATATATTTAAAAAATTGTCAATTGTTGTGTTAGACATTTGTGTGTTGGGATACAACTACCATTCATTTTACGAAAGTGCTCTGACCATCCTGCACCTTGAATTTTGTACAGTACATATTTATTGTTTCGAGTGCCAGGTGTTTCCTAAAAATCTGTGCAAAGTTTGAATGCTCGTTATTTTACTTTGTAATTATCACAGTACAAAATCGTTTACACTGCCAGATAGCAAATTTAATGCTCTAGAAAAACATGTTATTTGTGATTTTCTATCACTCCACAGTGTTGAACATCATTGAGGCGACTCTTTGTAGCCTTTGCCAGCTTGTGTATGGCAGCAGGGTTGATATTTTTCAAGCAATATTTGATTTGAGTAATCAATTGATCAACTGAATCTGCCTTCCAGCCACAGGTGCACACTTTGGCTTTCAACAGGGCCCAAAACTCTTCCATAACTCAAACTTCTGGGAGATTGGTGGAATTGTCTTTCTTGTCTATGAATTCGATCTTTTCAGCACACAAGTGCTGAAACACGATTTTCCAACACAATTTTTGCATAATGAGCCGAGGCCTGATCCTGCCCAAACATGTATTCACCTTCCTGGTAGTTTTGGCGAATGTATGGAATCAGTCTGTTGAATGCACTCTTGTAAATATTGCTCAGCATTCACAGCATAGCTGGAGCAATGGTTCAGTGGCTGACTCAATCCATGAGGACCAATGGCTATCCAAACCAACACTTTTCCTTCAAATTTCACTTTCAGTGAGAACTTTATGGTGGAAGGGGTGTTGCCAATGTTGCTTGTGTAAAACCCATTGATTCCACTTTTCTTTGCTTGCATGAGCATAAATTACGATTCGTCATCCAAAATAAATGATCAATCCAAGAATTTCTCCAACAGCCATCTTCACTTCAACCTGGCAATGGCATTTTGAACTTCTGTACATTTTGGAATCATTTGCTTCTTCCTGTATCAGATATTAGTCTTCATATGCAACATTTTGGTCAAGTATCCCACCGAAACATCCAACTTCTGACTTGCAAACTGTATCGACATCTTATCACTGTGATCAAACATATTGATAAGCTGTTTGATCTTCTTCATGATTGATGATTGAACAAGCCATTCATGTCAAACTGTACAGGGTGCATCAGCTAGTTGAGAACAAAATTTTGACTTCGAGGAAAACAAAAACATTCAGTAGAAAACCATTATATTTTCATAGAATTTGGGACACATGTTCTTACATCACACAACAAAAGATTATTCAATAAAACTGCCTTCAGCCTCAATTATGGCCTCGATGCGGCTTATAAAATGACCGCATGCGTTGATCAGGTGATCCTTATTTATGTTGGCCATAATGTCCCCGATGGCAGCCTTCAATGAGTCCTTGGTGTTGTGGGCATGCCTGTTGGTCTCCCTCTCAACGGCGCCCCAGACATAGTAGTCAAGGGGGTTTAAATCAGGAGAGCTAGGAGGCCAAATGTTAGGGGTACCTTGATCGTGAAAATTTTCAGCCAGCCACTCCTTGGTCATATGGGCTGTGTGAGAGGGAGCAGAGTCTTGCAGGAACACATATGGCCTCCCCCGAGCCACTCTGCCTTCCCCGGCCCTCATCGACTTACTAGGATTCTTGCTGATGATGCCTTGGACTTGTCGAACAAACTCAACTTTCCTGACAATGTCTTACTGTTGAGAATGTTTTTTTCTTTTGGTCACTGAAGACACATTCCCACCAGAGGCCAGGAGCTCTTTTCTGATCTTAAACACAAAGGACCTGGTGACATTTAAGAAGGTTGCAACATCAGAATCTCCATATTTGGCAGCTAAGGCGACAAGAACCATAAGCACAATGGAACACAGAATGTCAGACAGTCAGAAAATGGTTTCAACAATTCCAAGTGCAACTATCCAATAATTTTTCAATATCTCAATATTTCAATCCATCTGAGAATGACTCACCATTGTTTTTGCCTCATCTTTAGCCACCCTTATGATAATTTTTCAATATTTCAATCATAAGATGGTTAAAGGTGAGGCAAAAACAATGGTGAGTCATTTTCAGATGGATTTTCATTAATTCCAATTTGCATACCCCTCTGAAGCATGTAATCCCAATCACCAAACTTTCACAAGTTTTAAAAATGTTAATAACACCCATGAGTCCTGGGTTCGGAGATTTGCACTGGGTTTTTATATAATTCGTGAAAATTCATTTTTATAAGCAGACCTAAAACAATGCCTCAAATACACATGGAAAATTATGATTTTCGAGTTCTTGTAATATGTTAATGAACAAAAAAACATGTATGCAAAATGTCTGTTCATGTTACACCAGGTCAATGGTAAAAAATTATTCAGATGCAGAATAAAGGTTTAAGGATATCAGCTCTGCTATGAACCTTGCAATCAGCACTTGCATTAAAGCTGCTCAACATGTTTAAACCACTGGTTTAACTAAAAATAAATTGCAAACACATAAAAGGAAGACTACAGAGCATGAAGATAGAATACTTCAACATTTATTTGAAGCAGATCATTGTAAAATGGCTGCTGACATTCATAAAGAAGTTGTTAGTCATCTTTCAGTGCCAGTTTCCATCCAGACTGTGCAGTCTAGGCTTAATGAGTTTGGTTTAATGGGATGTGTAGCACAAAAGAAACCCTTTATTTCTAAGAAGAACCAAAAAGCTCATATGAAATTTGCTTGTGAACATGTAAACTGGACTAAAGACCAGTGGTCAAAAGTAAGCAATTTATTTTAGTTATTGTTTTATTCAGTAGATTTACTTATTTAGGTCCTTTGGACAGACGAGTGCAAGTTTAACTCAACAGGATCTGATGGTAAGACATATATCAGACACCATCCAGGCAAAGAATTCAACTCAAAGTGCACCAAAGTGACAGTGAAACATGATCCAATTTCAGTGATGATTTGGGGTACTATGAACAAAAAAGGTATTGGGCCTGTACATCATATAAATGGAATTATGGACCAACATATGTATGTGGATGAGGTTCTAGACAAAGTCTTGTGTCCTTTCATTGAAGAAAAACTGCAAAACAACTGGATCTTTCAGGTTTTAAGAGCATGAATCTTGAATTCACTAAATTAATCATAGTTTTTTAGGCCAACAATGATCCAAAGCATAATTCAAAAAAGGCCAAGCACTACCTAGCCCATTAAGGGTGGGTCGTTATGACCTGGTCACCCCAAAGTCCGGACTTAAATCCAATTGAAATGCTTTGGATTGATGTTGATAAGCAGATAAAAGCCATGAAACCAAAGACAAAAGATCAGTTGTATGAAGTCATTGAAAATGCATGGCTGAACATTCCGGCTGAGCGATGTGAAAAACTAGTTGCTTCTATGAAGCGCAGATGTCTTCAGGTTATTAAAAATAAGGGAATGGGTACATCTTATTAAGTTTTCCCATGGTTTTTCCAGTCAATTTAATTGTCTTTTGAAATGTTCTATGTAATTTTTGTCACATTTTTTTCATTAGTTTTATCTTTTGGTTTATTGAGTATAATAATTTTTAGTGCTTTACAGTAAGTTTACTTTCTAATTATAGCTTTTGAAGCGTACTATCACATGCTAAACTTAGAATTGTAATAGAATGTAGAACTGAAAAGCTGTGCAGTAAAATGTACAAACATAAAAAATGTTCTGACTAACTAAAAAACTGTAACATAATCAAAAGTGCATTAAATTTAACACCATAAAACAAACATTTATTTTCCGTAATAGCTTCCTCCGATGTTTTTCACGTGATACAGTCTGTTAGTCCATGAGCGACAACTTTCCAAAACAACTTCTGGACGAATTCTTTTTACAGCTTTTTTTAATTCAGTTTTCAGCGATGTTTTTGATTCGACTAAAGGTTGACCAAGGGCAGTGGAAAACTTAACTAGAATTTTCCAAAAAATGCTATTGGATGAAAATAAGAGGGTCAAAGTCGAAAATCAGCACTTATTGAATTCAATCAAATGTTTGAAGTTGGAAAACATCGAAATTGGTGATATTAAATCCATATGAAAATGACTTCATGAAGAGAACATTACCTTGAAGGTGGAAAATTCACTGTTGAAGCAGATTTTCAGCATACCTCTGGAGTAACAGAGAACCTGAATGGAATAAAAACTGAACCTCAAGATGTGGTAGGAAATCGTAATGGGAACGGTTGCAGAGACTCTCAAGAAATCGAGGCTGAAGGTGACCCAAGTCAAACAGGAACTGGTTCGCAGAAATGACTGCAACAAGCTGATTGTACTGTGAAGAGAATGGCTTGAATTGATATACTGTAGGTAGGTGTTGACAGTAAAACAAGACAAGAGTAGAGCTTTATTGAGTAAATGGAGTTACCAAAACAAGTACAAAGCAAGTGAAGCCTGTTTAACATAACAAATCTTTAGTATATATAATAAAGCTTAGAGCTGGAATTCATAGGTCAAGTCAGAAAAGGAAACATAAATATAAAAGAAAGACAGAAATAGAAAGGTCACAGAGAATAAATAGGGAGTTATGGAGAAAGTGAATAGATTGGTATGCAGATAACAGAAGAAATGTCAAATAGAATCAAGAATAGAAAGTAAGCTAAACCCATTCGTTACATTTTCCCCTTCTAAATAAAAGGATTGTCCTCAATCCTGAAGGTTTGATGGTTAATTAACTTTTTCACTGTGTATCCCCCAATCTCTCAATATCTAACAAAAATTTGAAGAGCTCTCCCTCTTGATGCCCTCCTTTCCTTACACCTTTCTTCTTTCTGTTTCTCCAAGGTCGAATCACTATCTATGTAGGCCACACTTTGTTCATCGGAGGATTGAACCCAAGCCTTAGTGCCGATTAGCCAGTGCACAGTTGGAGGCACTCATTGGTTGGTCAGTTGTTCATAATGGTTTTGTTCAGTCATTTCATGTTGGATTGGCTCAAGCGAGTACAATAAAATATTGCATGCCAATGCTTGATCACACAGTACACAACAATCCGACACACAGTGATGGATATCACCATCACAATATGGTAAACCTGGTGCAGGACTTGGATTTTGATCATCCAAACGTCACCTTCAGATTGACATCTGCATTTTGAAACAAAATGCAACCATTGCCAATGCCTGCCGAACATCTAGTGAAATGGTTATTTAGGTCACATTTGATGACTGATTTGATTTCATTCAAACTGAATTGCTATAACCTGATTAGATTTGTTTTGGTGACAAGTTCTTGGTGATGATCAAGCACCAGTCGCTGACAAATCTGACCTAGCTAGATAAGGGACATTCTGCAATGAAATAATGATTGGTCCAAGGAAAAATGAACACAATAAAGCAAATTGGACAGTGGGAAATCATTATCATCATTTTATTCTGCTGGTACATACTGAGATAATTATGTTCCTTTTTTTGTTTGTTTAACATTCACTACAAATGTGACATTGACTCATATAAAAAAATAATAATAATAATTGCATAATAAAGCATAAAAAAAATTAAACTAAATTGTTTGTAACATGTTTGTTGCTCAAGCTGAAATTTGGTAAAATAAGATAAATGTGAATCAAAATTCAGTTCGATCAAATACAGTTCTTTATATTTAGCAATTTTTCTTCATGATAGATGGCAATTTCGTTATTTGCAATCTTTGATTTAAAAACAACGTTGATCAAACATGTAAATCAAAATTTTGATTCTTCACCAGTAGATCAAGCATGTCAGGAAATTCTGTCACCAGAGTTCTGACGCAAAAACTGCAAAGGGCTTTCAGTTGCCCCATGACATACGCCGTAACACCCAGGTATCCAGGGCGATTCAAGAAGATAAGATTGATATCACCCATATAGTGTGCTGGATTTTGGTAGGCACCTGTTTTTAGCTTACGCTGGATATCATCCAGGCCAATGAAGTTACAAATGACTATGAATAATGATTCTCTCATGACCATATCCAAAAATCGTTGGCATTTGATTTGGCTTTCTGGATCCATCATGATTAATGGAACTTGTTGCTTCGATGATTTGGCTACACCACCTTTGACCTGTGCCACCATACAGGTGGGAGGTAAGATTTGGACATTTGGAGGTGGTACCACAAAATGCAGCCCTTTTATGGACTTGTGGTAAAATTGTGCTGGAATAACAGGTGGCAGATGAATCAGAATGAAGCCTACTTGACCAATGTCGTTGCTGTTAGTCGTTGGTACCTTTGAAATTGATTTGGGTCCCATTTCTTCCTTGATTGTGGCGTTGTTACTATTGCTTTCTTTTGCTTTATCTTTTTCAGAAAGTGAAAATATTTGAATGACTTGTAATTCTGAAGTAGCAGGCAGCTTGGCTTGGGCCAGTTCCATTTTTGTTTCATTTTTTATGTCTTCAGGTGCTGGCACGCCTTCAATTATCTTATCTTTCTTTTTGTCCATTTTCTCTACATCGATTTCTGGAGAGACAGCTGTTTCAACTATCTCTTCGATTTCCTCACCTTCCATTGACACTTTGGGTTCATTCTTAGGTTCTTTTGTCATTATTATGTCAAAACACTTAACATTGAAGACATGCTTTAACATGACATTTTCTTTAGCTAATCCGATGTTTTCTTCTTTCATATGCTCGTAATCCTTTAATATGTAATCTGTATGACTGCTACTTTTGTATTCAACCTCTTTCATTTCTGGATGTGGTGAATCAAGGCTGTGGTCATTTTCTCTT
>JAQGBA010002176.1:0-10037 GCA_034698125.1 Prionchulus punctatus | reverse complement strand
CGTGATCAGCACAAAAAAGCCCTCTAGAAAAAGTATATGTGGTCTCTGATTATTTTTCTTTGTAGACCAGTGTTATGAGCGACTGCTTTCAAGGTTCAGTTAGAAGTTCAGTTACTTCTGTTCTGTCAGCTAACACTTCTTCCGATTTAGCTATTAAATTTAAACACTAAAATTTAAAATCTAAAAATAAAAGTTCTAAACGATCGTCATGGAAGTCCCAATCCCATATCGATACACCAATGTGCTATACTTGGTCCGCACAAAAACTAGACGTCCACTCAAGGGTTCCGGTTCTACTGCTGTGCCAGGACTGGTTTCTAGCCCATTGGCTGAGCAGAAGAGATTTATACCAAAGGTTTAAGGTAAAACAGTTTTCCAATGAAGGTCGTTTATATACAAAATCTCCTTAGCACATAAATTTTGAAATAATGCAAACATTTTGTCTATCTCGAGTCAAGATTGCTTTCTATATCCCCATAAATACGTGTGCCCACCATGTTTATTTTTTCAGTCCATAGAATTTGTTAATTACAATTCATTTAACATAGTTGTCGCAGAAACCATGTCACGATCCATGATGCTCTTTAAAACAAATCATCAGATGTGAAGTCAGGTATTTTTGCTGAGACACTGATTGAACAGAGTTGGGATGTTGTAATTTGTCGTTGCAAATGGATGATGCATTATTTGAACCAGTTGACACTGCTGGCACTTTCTTTATTTCGGTTATATTTGATTTAATGATTGACAAAATATGTAATGATCTGCATTCTTCACTGGCGATTTTACAAAATTTAATGCGAGTACATGCTTGCTTAGTCACTGGAACCATTCAACAGTTGGAGCGTGCGCCTGCCTGTTTCTTTCCCACATACTCATCGTCGGATTTTGTTATGTTAAGTTCGAACATAGCTACACCACCAGTCTATTATCCAATGCTGGCCCATGGCTGACCACGATTGACAATATAGCGAAATGTTGCTTCTTTCTTAGCCCGAAAAAATGAAGCTCACATGGTTTAAAAATGCATTTATCGATACATGGTTCATAAATTTTCATAATGAAACAAATACAATGTATGATGGATTGTCTCAAAGTGAAAAAACGAAAATTAAATATCAATTCAAACTGGCATTGCAAGCAGCAGCGAAAAAGATAAGTTTTGCAAATTTTCCTTAGATAAGCAGTTACAACTCGAACACCAATATGGTAAATGGTCGTATTTATCCAATCGGTTTAATTTTGTATATTTGTTATTCCACTCTCACAATCATTATTTTTATACCTTGTTCCAAATCTTTTCACATCAAATCCATTTCTGCAACTGTAATCGTTGATGAGTGTAACCTAAATGATCAGTGGTTAATTCGCTTATAGTAGTTTACATTTCTTTGTGACACCTTTCGCAGAAACAGTGTTGCTATTGTTAGCCGTGTGCATGATTCACTTAGCCATGTGCAGTAAATGGCAGTTATCGTATAAAGTAACAACAAAACACAAACAAGCCCATTGCGGATAAATATGAGAGCATAATATTCAATTCAGATCACGAGCCTTTTTGACACGACAATGATTTCTTTCCGTTACTTTGTTCTTGAAATGATTTTTGATGCAAAGTTGAATTTTACAGCGAATCACACTATACTGTATGTAACATGTTTTTACACTTTTCAAGATTTCGTGACACCATTCAGTTCATGCCCATTCCAAACATCAGGCATCAGGTGATGTTTCAGCTGGTTTTGCCATCACACCAACGCCATCACACCAACATGTTTTCAATGAAAAAAGTGTTACAATGGAAAAGTGGTGGAGAAAGTAGCGCAACACCCTTTAATGGGGTTTCTTATGCATATAAGCATTTCTTATGCATTTAACGGATGTTGTTCTTGTTTCAATCTGTGGGCTCGTTTTGACATTGTGAAGGTCGTACGCCATTGAACACATAGATGTGTATCTATAATTGACAGCCACGTTTTAGGCAGTATGACACCATAAGTAACTGGGAGATTTTCCTTAATCATCTTGAATCGTAGATACCATTAGATACCATCAGAGCGCCTGAGGGAGTTCAAAATCTCCCTTTATTGCCATAGATAAATTAAACTGGCGAACAGGTTCGCCAGCTTTGGTTCATGTGATTCCACGATGACTTTCAGAATCCATTGTATTCATTGCCTTCCGATTGTCGGACGCGATCATGCCTTGAAGAATAAGAGCAGTGATTGTGGACATTTAGCTCGCTATCTCAATGGGATAAGTGTGGCTTAGCTCACTGACCCCGTGTGATATGTGTGACCGATGGAAAACTCGCCGACTTCCATTGTCGGCCAGAGTGCAGCTCAGGCAGTCTGTGCTGTTGGCTGCTACAAAGGTACAATGTCGCTTATTGCAAATACAAATGGGTAGCTTATTGTATAGGTAACCGAATACGGGGGAATCCAGTATTCGCGACATTGAACTAAGCTGATGAAATTGTAAATCAGCCAGTCTTAACTAGCCTTTTATACAGCAAAGAGTTCTCCCTTTAGCTTCGTGTAACAAGGATAAAATAGAACTTACCAGATGGCGCAACCAGCCATGACGTCAGCACTTTCTCGAAACTTCTGGAATCTTCTAAAAGACTGACACCAAGCCAATGCGTCAGCCACGCCCACACATCTTCCCGAATGTTCCAGAAGAACGCCACTCATATAAAAGAGAAATCATTCCGGAACATTCTAGAACAGTGCATGTGACAATGAATCTCAGGACTAGCGAAATAGTCAATGACATCATAGTTCCAGAATACGCCCACTATGTTCTAGAATAAAATAAAGATTGTGATTATGAATCATTGATGAATCATTAAAAACTTCTAGAAGGAATTTATAGTTTTTATGCATAGGCTTGTATAGGCAAAACTATGACTCACCACTTTTTGTAATTTATAAATAGATTTTCTGGAACCACCCACTCACTTTTTCTGAAATAGTATATAAGGACCGAAAATTTCCTTTTTCTCATTCCTATCATGATTTTGTAAGCATTGGATGCTTATCTCTATTGTAGTTTTAGTTATTATTGTAGAATACTCTGTTACCCATATTACTGTATTGGATTTTTTATCACCTGGATTTAGCTTGGATTAATAAAATCTCATCCCTCATTACTGTGTCATTGTGGACTTCTACGTTACATTCGCTTCTGTGAGCAAACCGATTCTTATTTTGTTTATGTTCATCATTAACTGTAGACTGAAGACTGCTGGTCAAGTCTGCGTCCACATTGATTAAGGCGTACTGTAGATCCAACAAGTCCTTCAAAAAATGCGACCTCTGTTGCATTCTACCTGACTGACACTGTTCGCGTTATTACATTTGTGACTCAAATAATTAATTCTCAATCTATAGCACCAACTATAGTTCAACTATAGATTACGAGTATGTAATGATGTTGGATTTTGGTTACAACTCGTAAAGCTTATGTTTTAATATTTTTATGCAACAAATTGGATTCAGTTAAGCAATATTTTAATGTTTTCTGACTTTTACTGAACTTTTGTGATTTTTATGCAAATTTTTTGTGAAAAAACTAGAAAAAAGGGTTCTTGTTGTTAACTTCTTCTCAACTAATAGTTGAGTCGTAGATCAAATTTAGACCATCAATCGTCAAAACCATTACAAATAGCTAATTATTATGGAACCCATGTGCCTATCGAGCTCTTGCTCATCCAATCGCAGTTAGCAAAGTTAGGCTGAATTCATAGCAGCTCGTGATACAAAAGTAGCTAACCATAGTTTACATTGGTGCCAATTGATTATGCTATAATCTAATGTCTAATGAATAAATAAAATTGGCTGGAAATTTCTTTGAAGAAATCGAAAATTTTCAAACAATTAATGTAACAACTTTAATGGCACTTGCTAGCACCTTCTTATTGACAAAAACAAATCAAACAAACGATTTGACATCCTACGCTAATCCTTGGACGAAAATGTTGTTTATATTTCTTGCAGAAAATGTCATTCTTTCTTTGCCGACGATCTTGTGATATAAAAAACACTGTGACTATTTTAGATTTATTTGAGAATGAACTTTTTAAATTTGGAAATTAATTTCGGGCGTGACTTCAACTAATGATCTGATTTGCTTGAAAAAATAATTGCATAATTTATTAAAACGTACAAAATGTCAATTACAAACATTAAAAAGCCAAGTTCAGTACATCAAACAAGGCCTCTCTGTTCGCGAATGTTTTTTTTCCGATCCCAACCCACGTAAGCAATTTTAGAGAAATTGAATCGGAAAACAGGTTCCTGCCGGCGTCGCCCTTGTCAGATGATTTTCGAATTTGGAGACAATTGCACAACCATGCACACACTCGCACAAGTAATGCATAGTCAATTTAAAATCTAACGTTAGGTAGACACAGAAATCCAGTTTTCACAAAAAAATTTTCCGAACAATATTTAAACAATGCATAATTTGTTTTGAATTCAATGTTTGTGAGTTTGAGCTAGTGAAAGTTTCCAACATAGTTTTGAATTTTTGTATTATTTTTCTGCTGGTCAACACGCAATGAAGTGCGCATGCTTAGCTTTATGTTTGGCTGTAGCATTACAGCCAGGCTGGTCGCAGACCACCGATGATGTGGATTATTCCGGCGAAGATCCGTGGGTCACACCCGACGTGGTGGACAGTGACATAACTGTATTTCCAAGTGACGTTAGGGCTGGAACTATTCCTCCATTTAAATTACCAATCTGGGATCCATCTGAGGTAAGAGTGAATCGTTTATTTGCACCTTATGTTAGATTGCCAGACTATAATAATTGCATGGAGTCCTCTGAAACCATCTGTTACCATGGCAATACTGTACTGAGATCACTTCCTCTCTTATACTTAAAGAATAATTATCACTGTAGAACGTTGAAACTCCAAGACAAGATCCATTCGTTCCTCAAGATCCTGAAAAGAAATCCGACGGTTCATCTGAAATAGACTTTGTAATAATGCCCGACGTCGATGATAATTCGTCCGAAGTTTTAAACATTTCCAACTTGCGTCCAATGGTCGACGAAATTGTTAAATCCCTGATCATGGAGTTTAACAGTTCGTTAAGCGAAACGACAGATAGCCCTCAACAGCAAGCAGGTCTTGTCGTGGGAGACTTGGACGATGTTGGTCCAGTGGAACATAAGACCACACAGTCGAGCCGCTCGCGAATTGTTACAAATCCTCCGATATTTGTCTTGGAACCAATTGAATCCGTGGAACAGATTCAATCAGCTTCTAATGGAACGCCAGCAGTATCGCTGGATGCGGGTATTACACCATCTGGACAAATTTTCTGTTTGGCGCAATGCATGGCTTTTTGTACAACAAACCAGATCACGGACAATCCTGCAGATTGCAAGGATTTTTGCACGCAATACGAGCAAATAAACTCGCCATGTGTAAGTTTTTCTATTATTTTACATTTTTATGAACTTCTCAAGTGCAAGTTGTTAACTTGTTCAGGATGAGAAGGACACTCAATGTTGGAAGAATTGTAATCAAGATTTTACAGATATCACCAAAGGTATCGCTTGATTTCATTTGAAGAGCAGCTAATTGAACGATAGCTTGAAGAATTAATTTTTATTAAGCACCGAAAAGTAGCCCAACAATCAGTGGATCTACATTCATCGACGATTCTCAATTTCAAGAGCAAACGGTTAAAATATTTTGGCAAGACATTGAAAATGCGACTAATTACGTCGTCGAAATCATTCCTAATCCGATCTCAATGATCAATGGAGCTGTCATGACCAGAGAGGTATTATTATTGTTTGCAACAGAATTGAATGGCCTCATCCAATATGTTTTTATTTACAGATTGCGACCGATAATTATTATTACTTCCACAAGCAGAATTTGTGCTTCGAATATTACATTAGAGTCTCAGCCGTGAACTCGTTCGGCATCGGCCAATTCGGCCCATCTACTTTTATTCAAAGTAAAAGATTTCAAGTTTATCATTGTATACTTTTTAAGCAATAATTTTATGTTAAGGTACTCCATCGCAGTTATCTCTCAACTTTCAAGTGGACGACATGTTTTCGCAACCATCTGCTGATGACTTTTTCACCGAAGCTGTACAAGCCGATACGAACAGTCGACGCACCATGGTTCGCATGACCTATGCCGACGATGATTCCAATTTCAACTTGGAAAACTTCGACTTGAAAAACTATCTGTTGGCATTCGACTGTATCGGGGATGTCGATGCCGCAGTCTTCGAACCAGTTGCAGTTGATAATCCGTTAAATATCAAAGCATATAAAGTCAATTCTGTGACATTCGCGTACGGGGAACGATTCTTGTTCGTCATATTGCCCAATAGTGTTTTGGCTAGCAACTGCAATTACAAATTTGGAGTAAGACTTTCTTATGATTGTAATCTTTGACAACATTTTCAACCATTGGTTATGTTTTAGGTTGAAAGTGTGACAAATACGTGCGGCAAAGTTGCATCGTTTTCGCCTCCAGGAACCTACAGTAGCGAAGTTGGCACGAGTTTCAGATTAAGTAATTCGCTGGAAAATTTTGAACCGCCTACAGTTTCCACGCTGATGTTGACTTGCACCAGCGTCTCATGATTTTTCGTCTGCTGTCAAAACTTTCCTTTCCGTATTTAGACTGCGACAACGTTCGCGAATCTATGTGCTCGACTGTTTTGCAACCCACACCAATGCCGGTGCTAGTTGGTAAAACAAGTTTTATGTTTATAACAATAGTTATAACAGCACTTTAATTCATGTAATTTTACTTGAAGACACCACCGAACAACCACCTCCCACTGAAGAACCATTTTTGCCTGAACAACAACCAGAAGTACTCGGGAATCAACCAGTAATTTTAGTCGACTGTCAAATGACTGGTTTTAACGTCGACGTCGTGGGCAATACGAAAAACGACAAATTAAATGTCACAATATGGTGGGACGCAATTATTAACGACATGACAAAAGTTTATTTCGTACGACACGGTACTGCCGTAAGACCGTTATTCGTCTCTTCGTTTGATGATGAAATCACATTCGACTATGAAGATCCAGTACCGGTTGTCGACAATAATCCCGACGTAAGTACAAAGGTTACCATGATTTGTTAATGGAAAATTAAATTCATATTGCAAGACCTGAAAGTAAAACAGAGAAGGTCCACTTAGGCTTGATCTAAGGCTTAATCATATCTTGCGCAAACTCTTTTTGTGGTCAATGAATGCTCGAGCCTATACTATATGCGGACCAATTATTGGCTTACTGACGATTTGCAAACTAGTTTTCAAAATTTCATTTTTATTATTATTCTAGCTTTACCTCAAATCCATGAAATTACCATCCGTCGACAAAACCGCTTTGCATTCGTTTCAAATTTGCGTCTCGTACAATGGAGCTAGTTTGGACGACTTTCCATGGAACAGCGCTCCGAAGCACGTTGTCGACTTTGTAGCTTTGCCAGTCGTACCGAGCGACGAACTGTGTCCAAATTGCGAGCAAAATTCGGTTGTTAGCGGGGACAGAATCGAAATTACCAAAACAAAATGCGGCGACAATAAACCGGCGCTGTCGTGGATTGTGGTGATGGCCAGTTTGTTTGTAGCTGTTCTGTGCTTCCTCTTGATGTCAATCGTTTTTATCCACTACACCTGCTGCAGACAGCGCAGAATGAGAAAGATTTTCGTGAGCACCATCGCGACGCCTGAAACTGAAAAACCGATACCAATAATTGCCGCTTGAGCAACGCGAAACTGACAATTTTCTGTTTTAGGTTATACCTGGGTATCGTTACGCAAAAATGTAATATTTTTATTGTTGTTTTCATATGTAATTGATTACGGTGTAGTAAATGCAATGAGAAAATTTGTTTTTTTTTGCCATTATTGTAAACAGGCAAAAAGTCATCTTGCAAAAAGAAAACGGGTGTCTTTTGCCTCTTTGTGAGCAAGGGTTTAATTTTATCCAAAGTAGGATGGGATTTCTTTTGTAAGACATTTCTAATTTCAAATTCAAAAGACAAATGCAATAAATCGAAAGCATACAAAAGAATAATGTAAAAAACACGCACTTTCACATGGATTGATTGTTTCCAACCAATAATTTTAAACCCATTAGATGTTTGCCAAAAAAAAAACATTCTTTCACATTCACACAACATGATTTCTATGTGTTACACATTTTCTTTTTATACATTTACAAAATTTGTAAAACATTAACCAAATGTTACAATATGTTCATTGCATCATTCTTATGAATAGAAATAAACAAAAATTGAAAAAAATCTAACTGTGATCAGTCAACTGATTCAACAAGTTGAAAAAAATCAAAGTTAGTGTGTTATTTTTTGTAAACAATTTGGAGACATCGTTGCACTCTGACTGCTATGTATTGACAACAAATAATTAAGATTAATTTGCGAATTTTGTCAGCTTCCGCTTTGAAGAATGTCCATCCAATTGCAAAATTGAACTCAACAAGCCTATCAAAAATATTGTCAGCTTCTGCTTTGAAGTTCGTCGGTTCAAATTTCAATTCACAACAGCTTCGACATTTCAATTGCGTCTGCTAGGACATCAATAAATGAATGAATGAATGAAAGGCTATCAACAAATGTCAATTCACAACTTCTTGGAAAGTTCTTTGTCGTAACAGTTTGAGGTGAGCACATGAAGAAAAAAGTTGTTGACTACCACGAGATACAAAATCGCGAACTACCATCCTGTGATTTTACATTTTATCCAAGTTCGAAGATATTCTTCACGTGGTGATCCAGAGCTGCTAGCCTGCCTACTATATTCGGCTCGAATGTCGATTCCGATTCTGCTTAACGAGATGCTTGGAGGCAGGAAGTCAAGATCTCATTCTTGGAATGTAGCGCAAATCATGCTATTTAGCAGGATTAAATGGTGATCATCTGATTTTGGATTTTTGAAGCAGCGACGAAACTATAACGTGTTCATTGCATAAAACAATGTGTGAAAGAGCATCATTTCTAGATGAGCCCAATGAGGTAATATCTTACACACTTTCTGGCAAAATTCAAAATTACTTTTGAGTATTACAAAGTCGAAGCTCAGGAACATTCCATTTTTTAAAACAGATGCAGTTCGGAAATGTTTTCAATTTCTATTTGCACGGTTTTCCGCAGTTTGGAGGTGAATGTCTGAAGCACAGATTTACATTTCACTGTCGACTCCAGTATGTTTTTCATTTACATGTCTCATTTGAAATTCGACGTTCCAGACAGATGAAAAATCGGCAACCAGCATTTAAGAATTGTCACATAATGTATGTACAGCCGAAGATTATGAAACTAGAGTTCCATTAATGATAATAAACTGACATCTAGAATTTGATAGCAATACTGTATTTTCTCAAAAATGTACACCCTCAGAACCCCCACCCCCGCCCTCGAAAAAACATCCAGGTCGGACAAAATCGAAATAAAACAACCCCCACCCCCAAAACCACCCCTTATCTTTTGGTGCCTTTTACACTGCAAACTGAAATAGATGATTTTTCAATTTTTCAAAAAAAGGAAGTTTGGCTGAGATAAAGTTAATTATGTCAGTTGATTCCTAATAGGTAATGGTGACTACTGAGCAAAGCAAAACCGGTCGAAAATTGCATTGAAAAAATCTTGTCATTTGAAAATTTCATTGATTTTTAGTCGTTATTATTGATGTATAGTGACTTTGAAGGTACGGTAGTTGAAATAGACAAGTACAACGCTCGCCACTTAAAAATAACCTCCCCCCTCTAAAATAGCCCCGGGTCAGACCCATTAATAAAATAACCCAGGGGTAATTTTCGAGCAATTACGGTAAAACTAATTAAGAAACTGAAACCTTTCTCTTTATTTGCAAGTGTATACATTCGACAAAGAAGTAATAAATATTAATCATTCTCTGAGTTAACAAACATTGCAACACTAATTAACCCTTAAATGCACGATATTTTGTTTACAGTTTCTATTTATCAAACATTACTAAAAAAAGAGTGTATATTAAGG
>JAQGBA010002175.1:0-10041 GCA_034698125.1 Prionchulus punctatus | reverse complement strand
AACTCTGATAAGCCTATCTTATAGAGCACAAAATTCTGCATCTTTTAAGTGTAAAGTGAACAACGCAACATCACTATTAGAAGTGTAAAGTGAGCTTCAACGAGAGGCTCATTCTTTCTGGGACACCCAATATTTTAAACATCGTCATATACTTCCTTATTAATTCCGAATTTCGACTAGCAGCGTTAAGAACGCGTGGACTGAAGAAGAAAATTCGTTGCGTGATAAAAGTTAAACAACTTCCGACTAACAAAGTTGATCCTATGTGAAATATGAAAGTATTGCAATGTTGCGAAAAAATAGCAAAGGCTCTCTAAAGCCATTGCATGCCGTGTCTAGTAAGGTAAAGGATTCTAGGTCACCGCCAGTCACTGACAGTGACTGTCAGTGACCTGTCAGTGACCGGCGGTGACTACCAGGTCATGACAGGTAACTGCCAGGTCACCACCAGGTTACATTCATCAGCAGTCCCTGTCACTGAAACTTAACATATATTCTAACCAGTTTTATTGAAAAGTAACCATTAATAAATAACTATTAAAAATAGAATAATGCTAATAACCTAATACAAATTGAATAAGTTCTAGCACCATAAACCGCTGATGACAATAAACACTTTTACTAGCATTTGTGATCAAACTGTTGAAACAGATACGTTTCTATTGGGACGTCCGACCTGTCGCATTTCGACCTGTCCAAAGTTATTCTGGATTGAAACGAGCAGAATATGAATTCGTTCATCCATTTCAAATCTTCATTACAGACAAAACCGTTGTCGGGCAAGTTGAGCACATTTTCCGTCGCCTTGCCCATCCAAATGCCGAATGTAGGGTCGAATTCTGCAATCACTTTGGAGTCGGTGACTTTAATGGCTGTTAAATCCATCGGAAGTTTCGTTGCATCTGTCAGCGTGACATTGACCAAGAACCGACAACCAGAGAAGCTTACGGATTGCAAACTAGTCATTGGGGCAAATATATCAAAATTGACGGTTTCTAAACGATACAAGCCGAGAAAGTTGACCACGCCAACATTCGTCAATCCGACGAATGCGTTTTCTGTGAAATTTACGATCGGATTATTGTCGAGCATCGGCATGAATGTCATATTCGCGAAATAATCGCTCGGGAATGAGTTGTCATTGATTTCTTCAATCATATTGTCAGTCAGTTGAAATCGTGTGACGGTTTTGAAATTTTCGCCGTACAGGTTGGTCGGTACATCAGTGAGCGAGCAATTATTGAGTCGCAAGTCGGTGAGCTTTTCGATGTTGGTGAATGGATTTGAAGAGAACGATACCAACGGGTTACTCGACAGGTCGATGGTGTCGATCTGCGGAGGGAACGCATTATCAGGAATTTTCGTGATGTTGTTGCCGTCCAAATAGATGCCCGTGATACTGTTCAAGGTTTTAAGTGCCGCCGGTACTTCAGTAAATTTGTTGTTATCCAGTTGCAAAAGCGTTAGCGAATCTTCGATGCCGACGAACGCACCTTCTTCGATGAGTCTCAGATGACTGTTCGAAATATCCAAGTCCTTCATGTTGGTTCCGTTGAACGAATTGTTCTTCAACACTTCTATGCCGCATCGATGAAGCTGCATGAACCGCAGTCCGTTAGCGCCGCCCAAGTCGTCCGGCAAGCTCAACAAATCTTCGAAATCGTAGAAGGAAATACTCTCGATCATTCCGTTCGGCCCCGTCGTAAAAGCGTCGGCTTCAAATGTGAATGTATCGTTCAGGATCCGCTCGGAGCGTTGGAAAAAAATATCGCCGATATGCGTATCTACAGTTTTGAAAGCGTTCGTCGGAACCGAGGTGAAAGTTCCTTCGATTGAAAGGAATGTGATGTCGAGATCGGACTGATTGAATTTGGGGAAAACTGCGACATTTGTGCAATACACATCCACCGATGTTTTCGTTAGATATTTACAGTCGCATTCAGTTCCATTCGTGAAGGGACATGGAACAGCGTTGGTAGAGGAAACTGCTAGCAAAAGGCACAGAAGCGTTGCAGTTGACGTCATCATATTTTTGTCCATAATTTTAAGTGACGAACGAACGCTTCTTCAGTCTCTTAACAGTTTGATTCTATATTGTAGAAACTTTCTGACTTGTTAATGTCAATATAAGGCTCCACCTTTAAGAGGATTAAGAGATTATTTCTCACCATTTTTATTTTCAACAGTTTTATCTCTTTTTGTGTGTGTCTGTACATGTAGATTGCACGCAAGGGTTAAAGTAAGTTTTAACTATTGATTAGATGAAAATAATTAAAAAATATATCTACCTAGGTAGCAAACAATAACAATAAGCGACATGCGCACATAAAATACCTTGACAATGCGGTCGCCATGAGACAATCAGTCAATACGCAATGTTGGTATGGATTAAGAATTTTTCATAACACGAGTAAGCATGTCTCGATTAACTACTTTATGATGAAAGGCATTGGACTGGACTCCTTTTTTCCAAAATTTACGCTTTCCCGTGCAGAGAAAGTTAGATGCGTTTGCACCGAGAACTTCATGTTTGTTTTTGGTGCCAATGGTTCGGTGGAATTGAACACAGTTCGTCAAGAAATGTGGAAGTACAATTTTTCAAGCAAACTATGGTCGCATGTAAAACTGCCGAATCAGCTTGCCAAAAGAACAGTTTCATGGATTAAGAACATGAGCTATTTCGGGCAGAGTATATTAGTATTTGGTTTACCTTTCGAAATCGCTATCTACGACATTATTAACAATGCATATGAATCGCTCGCCCCTTATCCCAAAAAATTGAGATGCAACACTTTCGCTCGTTCATTTCACTGTGATGACAACAATGGGACAATTTTTGTGGCCCTATCTACGGATGATAGCGTTAGCAATGTGCATTTGTATTCTTACAAGAGCGACTGTAGAAAGTGGGAATGCTTGGGCCGTTTACCTTGCGAAGTGTATTGCAATGGAATTACAGCCCCTACAATCTACGATAATAAGATATTCTTTTTCTGTGCCGATTATGTCAGTGAGATTCTACTTTTATTGTCACCAGAATTTTCATTTAATTGTTTTAATTGTTGGGGTGCTGGTTAGTGACAGGACCACCGTCTTAGAGCGTCTTCGTTCGAACCTTCGACCTTACGACCATCAGTCCTGGCATCCACATTTAGATAGGATGGTTTCGCGTAGACTGTGATTCTAGTCTAGGCTTGATCCCACCCTAGGCTGGATCCCACCCTAGACTTGATCCCCCCTTAGGCTGGATCCCATCCTAAGATGGATACCACTATAATTTGTACTCCAACCTCCTCTTCCTGGTTTCATCAGTTTTTGTTTGTTAGGATGAATGGTACAACGAAGTGCACTATTTTGATTTGCCGTTGAAAAAGATGTGCAAATTACCTACGAAATCAATCAGCATATACAGCCATCCCATTGTTGATTGCGAGTACTTTTATGTACTATACAACGATTCGGCTTATGTCGGCATAGTCGACTCTCGCAACTATCATTACGCAGTACCTTGGACAGATAAAATCAAAATTTGGCGATTTCACATCCCTAGTCTTACTTGGTCAGTGTCGAACAGTCTTCCGAAGTCGAACTTGCGCTGTTCTCCTTGTGTCACCAGAAACGGGCAGATGTATATCTTATGTGATGATGGACTGCATAAAACAAATTTATCACCCGAGCCACAAACTCTTCAAGATCTATGCTGGGAGGTTATAGTCGATCAGCCACGATATCGCGAACTTGCTTCATACACAGACGATGAACTACGTGATTTCGGAATTCAAAAAAAATTTCGTGAAAAGCTAATTTCTTGAATAATTTATGCTACAACTGTGTCAAACTAATATTTGTTACAATATCGATAATAAATGATTGTCAAGCACAATTGTTTGACTTCCCAAATCGGAATAAATATGTACTCAAAGGTACATGCGTCTCAGAGCATACTGTACCATCCATTTTGATTTTGGGATGAAATAAGCAGAATGCGTATTCGAACATCCACATCAAACTGTCATCGCATCGGATCGTACAGTTTTGAACAATCAATCTATTTACCGATGACATCGCTAGCCAATTACCAAAATTTGAATCCAAATATAGAATCGTATCCGAATACGCTACGACAACTGTAGACAAACCGGCCGGCAGTTGCACACCTTCGGATAGAGTGATGTTTTTTAGCTTGCGACAGCCTTCGATGATAACCGTCTGCAAGTTTGTCATCGGTGAAAACACGTCGAAATTTAAAATTTTCAATTTGTACAAATTAGTGAATGAAACTAGCGCTACAAGGGTAAAAGCCTTGAATGCATCTGCGTCTATAGTTTCTATAGGATTGTCGCTGAGCGGCGGCATGACTCCCATAGTTTGAAAGTACCGATTGGGGAAATCGATATCAGTGATTTCTGTAATTTGATTGTTACCAAGATCGATGTAGTTCAGACTTTTGAACGAATCGTCGTAAAGACTTCGCGGCACTTCGGTAAGTCTGCAATTTTGTAATCGCAAGCTGAACAAAAAATCGATTCCGGCGAAAGAATTAGGGGTGAAGGCGAGCTGGTCCAAAGGGTTGTTCGATAGATCTACGTTGGTTGCCGATGACGGAAAAGCAAAATTTGGAACTGCTGTTATATTGTTTCCATCCAAAAATATGAACGAGCCAGCAGTCAAGAGTTTAATAGCTTGCGGTATGTCGCACAACTTGTTGTTTGATAAGCTGACGAAAGTCAAACTACTTTCGACGCCATCCAAGGCTTCGTTTTCGATTGCTCTCAAATCGCAGTCATCGATAGTTAGCTGATTGAGTTTAGTCTGACTGAACGTACCGTTCTTTATTACTTGTAAGCCGCATCGTTTTATAGACAGTGACGTCAGAAATTGGTTTTGGTTCTTACCGAAATCGTCCGGAAGGCTGGTTAAGCTTTTGAAATCTTGAAAGAACATGCTGACGATTTTTCCATTTTCAGCCAGCAGAAATGCTCCTGGCTCGATTTCGATACTTTCCTCCAAATCATCAGTCCTCGCAAATAACAAGTTGCTGATGGTTGCGTTCAAGGCGTAAAACGATTCGGAAGGGATTTTCGGATAATTTCCATAGATTCGCAATGCGGAAATGGTCGTATTAGATTGTTTGAAAATTGGAATTGTTGAAACATAACAATCAACCGAGGCCGCTATCGGAAGCTCGTGAGTATATGAGCAACTGCACTCAGGTGCAAATGGACAAGGTATTTGGGAATTTGTAAATGATGGTAAGCTAAAACAAACGAAAAACAAAATATTCGCCTTCATATTAAAGTTTGCCTTTCGAAAAATGGACAAGCAATTTGTTTTATCAGCAAATTGACATTCTTAAAGAATGATAACATACATATAGCTGGACCATTTCAACAACTACGAAAGGAAGGTATAAATCAATCATCGTAACATTTATATAAATACACTTTATGAAAAACTAGCGAATAGAACTTTAAATAGCAATACTATTGGAATACGCTGATTAATTAATTTGTCACAGACAACTGCGAGCTGTTTGACCGTTTTTGAACAGGTACATTTTCACCGGCTCTCGTGTCTCGGCACATGTGGAGTCATCCATTGTGATCTTTGGATGAAAGGAACAAAACGTCTCTTCGTACATCCACTGAAAACTGTCGCTGCATTGAAACACGTTATTTTGAACATCTAATCGGTTGAGTCCAGTTGGCTTTCCTAACCAAATACTGAAATGTGGGTCGAAATTGGAAATGAGGTCGGAATATGTGACTGAAATTCTATTCAAATTAATTGGAAGCGCAACACCTTCCGTAAGACTGATGTTTTCCAGCTTTCGACACTCGAGCAAATCAATTCCATCCACGTGTTCCATGTATGAAAAGATTTCGAAATCGATGGATTTCAAGTTGTATAAATTTCTAAACACGATTCTACCTTGTACACCAGCCAATCCGCGAAAAGCATTTTTATCGATAATTTCTATCGGATTGTCGCTCAGACCAGGCATTGTGGCGAGATTTTGAAAATATTCAGCGGGAAACGCTGTTTCATCGATTTGCGTGATTTGATTGTTTCCAAGTTCAAAAGATTGTATGTTTTTGAATGAGTCACCATAGAATAATGTAGGTACTTTGGTTAAACCGCAACTCTCTAAGGATAGACTGAACAACTCTGTAATTCCACTGAAGGTTTTCGCTGTGAATGTTGATTCATTGAGGGGATTCTTAGATAAATCGAGGTATCTGGTTG
Organism: Prionchulus punctatus; assembly: GCA_034698125.1. Classification (NCBI taxonomy): domain Eukaryota; kingdom Metazoa; phylum Nematoda; class Enoplea; order Mononchida; family Mononchidae; genus Prionchulus; species Prionchulus punctatus. Next base: position 3,795 of record JAQGBA010002175.1, on the reverse strand, counting down.
ATGATGGAAAAGCCGAATCTGGAATCTCTGTTATCCCGTTGCCGGCTAGATTAATACTCTCGGTAGTGTTTAGACTTTTGCTCGCTTCCGGAATTTCAGACAGTTCATTATTCGATAATGTTAAGTACTTCAACGATTCTTCGATTCCGTCAAAGGCTCCAATTTCAACTTCTCTCAAGCGACCATCCGTGATAGTCAACTGTTCAAGTATGGTTCCGTTGAATGTATAATTTTTTAGAACTTCTAACCCGCACCTCTCTAAATAAACCGCTGTCAGCCATTTGTTATCACCAAAGTCTTCCGGTAAGTTCGACAAACTTTCAAAATCGAAAAACGATATGCTTTCGATTTTTCCACTCGCCGGCATCATAAAGGCGCCATCTTCGATTTCGAAACCAGCATCCTTGCCCTCGTTGCGCGAAAATTGCAACTGACTTATTGTTGTATTCAAATTGTAGAAAGCCTTCGATTTGATTATCGTAAAATTCCCGTTGAATTTTAACTCGGTTAGTGGATAGTTCGATTGTTTGAACTTTGGAATTTCGACGACATCGTAACAATTAGCTAGTACTTGATCATCAAGGAACAGACAGACACATTCTGGCGCGAACGGACAATCGATTTGATACTGAGCATGAGAGAATAGAATACAAAACAAGAAACAGAAGAGTAAAAACATACCCATTCGACTGTTCATTATTAACTACAATTGGATAACGTAAACTTTGGTGAATGGATTAAAATCCACTTTTCAATAGTAAACAGATAAAATTTAATCTGAACAGGTTTAGCCCCACCCAAACACTTTTGCTCGCACTTAGTGATTAAAAATTACGCCTACAGTTTCACGCATTTTAAGGATTTCCAATATTATTGAAGATTTCCAAGGATTTTCAAGGACTTTCAATAATTTCCATAATATATCAAGATCTTCAAGGATTTACAAAGACTGTCTAAGATCAAAAACATGCGATCAATATTTTATTATTTGAATCATATTATGTTAATAACCCGAAGGATATCCACCTTTCTTCTCTGATCGCAATAACCCTCGAGACTGCCGTTCACCAATCGGGTCACTCCAATCACTATGTTTTTTTAAAAGTCCGAAGACAACCTTTGACCATAATCCCTCAGGGGTATATCTAGCACCTCCTAAAAGTGAATTGCAGAAATTTTACAAACATTTTTTGAAATAGATCTCGATTGAAGATTCACCTGCGAGAAATGCTTTTCGTGATACAAGAAGAACGGTTCCAATTGATGGTGAATGCGAGCAGGGCGTCTTTAATATTTTGACCGAAATATAAAACTCTCATCGCAACTTGAGCAACGCCAGTCATAATTCTCGATCCACCTTCGGCGCCGACAGGCAATTGAACGTCGCCGGATTGTTCGTCGAACATGATCATCGGACTCATCGACGATAACGGCTGTTTACCCAGCATCATTTCATTGGCCGGAGAGGGATTAATCCGTCAGAAATTTGGTATTTTTTCAAAGGAAAAGTTATCCATCACATTGTTGTAGATGATTCCAGTAATATCGGATACCATCTTTGAACCGAAGCTACAGTTGTCAAGTTTTTGATCAAACGGTCAGAAAGAAGTTGGGTGGTCAGTCGGTCTGCTCCGCCGATCGGTCGGTCAGTTAGTCGGTGAGCAAGTCGTTGGACCGGATGGTAGTTGCGATGTCTCTGGGACTTCTCTGGGTTTAGAAAGTTTGATGTTTCAAAATTATGAAAACTTACGCTGTATTCATTGTCGAAGTCAGTGAAGCCGCATTCCCATCTTTATCAACGGCGACCATATGCGAGGTGCCACTATCTTCCCATTTGATCGTGGACATGGCGTAAAACTCAGAACTCTCGTAGCTCGATGCGTCGGATATTCTATCTCGGGTAAACGATGCGAAGCTATCCAACGTTATACTGTTGGCTAAAAATTCGGCGCTGGATTCGAACGACATATCGCCAAAATATGTCCTGACTCCGTACGCGAATTTCATCAATTCAATTATTTTGTGGATGACTTTAGCAGTTGACGACGTTGTATCTAAATCTTGTTTTTTCAAATCATATCCTAAAGGAAATTTTATTTATAGGTCAAAAATAGCCAGTCTCATTTGTACAACTTACCTTCCATAGTTTTCAACATAGAAAATACAATGCTGGACGATGATGGCGGCGGAAGACTGCAAGCTTTCAGGTTGTTCTGTAGTTTCGCGTAGATGACAGGTCTATCAGTCGAACTGTATTTAGTTTTGTAATTTTTGAAATCATTTACAGTGAGAATGCCGCCTAAACATGCTCCAAGACTAAACAGAGCACTAACTCGCGTTAAAAACATAACTGACAATGCTGTACAGAGCAAGTCAGAATAAGTAATAGTCGAAAAATGACTATGAGTAAACGGGGCTCAAAGACTATAACTACTGTACATATGTCGCAAAGACAAAGCCAGTTTTTTAAAGACTAAGACAAAGCCGTACTATTCAAAGACTAAACCAGTCATCACAAGAAGAAGTAACCTTTGCAGAATTGGTGACAGTTTTCAAAGACTAAGCCATCATCTTCAACGACTGAGCCATAGTCTTCAAGACAATCGTAGTCTTCAAAGACTAGTGAAATACAAAGCTGTAAACTTCTTAATTAGCATGATCTTCAAAGCCAGAAACTGAAGTCCTCTTAGGCTATTCCAAACTGTCTTTCAGGACAAATGGTTTCATTATTGCTTCGTAAAGATTGCAAATGGATACCTTTTCCTTGAATCTCATGAACGATTTGCGTCGTTGTCTCGCTGTTGTAAAACAGTTCAACTGGGTCTTCAGCATTTGCCAGCTTCTCCATGAAGTTCGCAAGTTTAGTAAGCTTTATAATATCATTTTCTTTTTTCAATTCTCTTGATGGATTTTTAAAATCACTGCAAAGTTGTCATTGCCTGTATTTATTAAAAAAATATATCGTGAAGAACTGTACTTGAAACCTTCATTGCTGATTATGTCTTGCTTTTCATCTTCTACAGCTTGAGCCATCGGTTGAGGAAGAGGAAACCCGTCTCTGCACAGTTTTATGCTAGGCGCCCACAACTCCTTCCACAGTACTTTACCTCCAAACATTTTGTAAGCAGTCCAATATCCGTGAAGCTCACCGGGTACAGCTATTGGCAGCCAACCTGAGACAAAGAATTATGCTGGATAAAGGATACGATAATACTAATTTGGTTAAATTTGTGGCAACCTTTTACTAAATTTTCGGCTTTAAACAGGTCTTTTTTAGCAGCTTCTGGAGCCACCTCTCGGGCGTCAAACACGGTGCAAGTTTTTGCTGACCTACAAATGATGTAGTAGATCGGTGTAACATTCAGGGTGAAGCAAACAGAATATTGGTAAGCTATATTTGTATGATACAGTATTTACGCGATAGTAGTACTATATGCAGAAGTACAATACAGGGAGGATCAAATGGGAAGATACGTTAAACATCGTGCAATCGTGGTACATGGATGCAAGCAAAGCGATAGACCTTGATCTATGGCGTGAGTATGTATAATTTTTGCTGTACATGGAGTAACAGAGCATATACACTCTGGTGTTTGGTGTGGTGCAATAAATTTTCTCACTTGTCGTAGTACGTCAGAAAATGACCACCGCCTAGTCCGGTACTTTGATGGTCCACAACTCCGATGCAGATTGCAAGTGCGATAATTGCGTCCACAGCACTCTCTTATTCCCAGTGTCTAAATTTAAGGACAATATGTCTAAAAAATGGAAACGGTAAGGGGTGTCTAAAAATAA
>JAQGBA010002174.1:0-10041 GCA_034698125.1 Prionchulus punctatus | reverse complement strand
TTGAAATTTTCCAACAACTTTGTTTCCAATTGTTGGCAAAACACTTTGAAATTTTGCTTAAATGCGTCACGTTGTTCGTCTTTTCTGGATAAGAAGGCGATTATTTCTTTTGTGACATCGTGCGTTTTCCAGTTGCTATAGCGATGTGATCGATGACTTCTTCGATTTATGCAAGCACTAGAAACATGTTGAAAACGAGATAGGATTTTTCTATTTGAGTTTCTTGTTGTCGACACTTTGACATTTCGTTGTTATGAACACAAGAAAACTGGAAGAATTAGCAAGTTTTTAAGAGGGGCAGATCTTTGAACACTGGCATTGCATCTGCATCCAAGATAGGCTGTTTCTAATTTTATATTTACATAACTCAATGAATGTTTAGTCGATTCTAATCAAATAACTTATACGCTTCCAGCAAACAGACCCGATATCCTGATGTTTGTTGGTCAATTGGATTCATCCTTTCAAGTGTCCAGGACTTACCCGCATATCGTACCTTCACAAGTTTTACACCAAAACTGTTCGCTAATATCGTGTGACTTCGAACATTCTTCGCAAATCAACTGAGCAAATAACTTGGTTCGAAGTTTTCCAATGTCTCCATTTGGAATCGGCGTAAATTTTCGACAAAACGGACATTGGACAGTTCTTTCCCCTTCGGATTTCCATTTAGCCAATTTTTCCATGCAAATTTGGCATAAACTGTGCTTTTCAGTTTTGCTTCCGCAAGTAAAAAATTTCATATAACACGTTTCTTCTTCACAAATTACGCAAACAGCCATCTCACGACGCGCAATAAAATCCTTCTCAAAATATTCTCACTGAATTTGATACAACCCGAAGACCAAACAACCTGTTACCTTCATTGGCTGTTGATACCGAGTTACCTTATCTTCACATAACAACCAATGATTCCATTCGGATTACAGAACATATTAACGTAAGCATTAAAGCACGCTATGGCAGTTGGAAACAGAGTTGGTAGCATACGTCAGGGGCTTTAAACGTTTTAAATTCAGTTACTAGGAGACCAGAGCTCAAGCGCTTTTTACCAAAGCAAACTAGAATCGAAACAAAAATTTTTTCGCAAAATATTTGTATCATAGACAAGAAAACCAGTTCAAATCTAAAAGGCATGTGTTAGAAATTTAATTACTCGAACATTAATAGTGAAGTTGAATAATGAAAATGTGAATGTGAATAAACATCGCCGTATACTTACTGGAAATGTTCACAAATAACTGTCGGGGTTATTAATTTCGAACGAGTCTGGCTTATTTTTCAGGGTGTTATTTCTGAGGGGGATTACTTATTAGTAAATATGACGCTATATCCTTTAAGTGAATGAAGCGGGGACCTTCAACTAGTTTGCCCTTATAATCGGACTACATCGATTTTGGTCCAAAATGTATCAGATAATGAATATGTGATATCCACGTTATACTGGAAAATAAAAGATAAATTGGTAAAATAACCTGTTCAATCACCCAACACAAAAAATTAGAGGAGCCTAGTGTGCACATAAATTTTCTATCGGCACCAGATAGTTACATTTTCATGAGCTGTTTAACACAGCCAATGAGAGTAAACTGCTACAAATTCCCACTCACACTACAACCATATCGATTGGATACATTCCTTCTTCACAACAAAGGTACAACTCACTGTATGACGAAATGTTGAAGCTCGTGTAATATCCGAATTCAGAAGACTGATCGGTAAAATCGACCAAGTTTAAGAGTCGAAATTGAATCCGTATATTATTCTAACGAATCTTCTTGTGGTCAATGTAAAAGTCGTAGTATGCGATAAAATATGCTGATTCACGAAAAGATGCAACAAAAACATTGTAAACCAGTTCTGGCCAATCAACATTTTCTGATTTCGTTGGCAATTCGTTTTTTAAGTGTTGCAAGATCGAACTTATGAACAAAACTTGGGAAGCCCTCCTAAAGATAAATAGGTTTTGTTGTGCAGTTAATAAAACACGCCCAAAATTTAAAGCAACATATTACATTTCAAAGAACTGGACTGAAAAAAAAAATTTTTGATTTTTAAATAGAATCAATTTTGCCTGACGGCAGCCAGCATGGGCACTCAATCAAAACTCAAACTCAATCAACTTAAAAATCACTGTTTTTAAATTTGAGTTAATCAATCAAACTCAATCAAATTATTTAGAAATTGCTCACTCAAACTCAAACTCAATCAAATTATTCGGTTTTCGGTTTGAGTAAGAGTAAATCAAATAGTTTAAATTTGACGTTCGCAAGTACTTGAAAGATGCTTATGACAAATCTACCTACTACCTAGGTTGTCTGTAACGTGCGCTAAAGCAGAATTACTTGATACATATTGGAGAATTTATTTTTCTTTCAAGTTTTCACATGCTCTGTTTCCACGGAATAATTACAAAGTTATTAATTGCATTTTTTTATAAAAATGAAAAAAATCGGACGTCCAAAGACTTGGGCGCATAATTATTTCGAACCCGATAATTCTTCAGATTCAAATGATGCAAAATGCCTTATTTTAAAAGATGATGGTTCGCCGTGCAATCACATTGTTGGAAGTGGCGAAAGATATGGAAATAATTTAAAAGCACATTTAGGTAAATGTCATCCTGTCGAGTCGAAATTTGTGCAAGAGAAAGAAGCGACAAGAATTATAAAACTGAAATCGATACCATCATTGTTAAATCAACTATTAAATCAACGTCAATTGCCAGTTTTATTTCATTGAAGGCACTTTACAAGATCGGCAGTGTGGAAGATAGAAAAATTACCGAAGCTTTGGCGGTTTTCTTCAGTGGTACAAACTGCCCAAAGGGATTGTTGAGCATCCATTGTTTATTCATTTATTAAAAACCTTAAATTCTCAATATTCAATGCCTAGTCGCAAGAAAATCACCAAATCGATTTTGGATTTACGGTTATCAATTGATCAAAATGTTAAAGTAGCTTTATCGCATGCCAAACGAATTTGTATATGTGGTCAAAAAAAAGATATGACTCCTTTTATCTGCATTACTGCTCATTTTTTTAACCGGCAGGACAAACGATGATATCATGTTACGTTGATGTTAAAAACATTATCTCACCCGCATTCAGCTGAAACAATTTATAACAAATTGTACAGTATTCTATTGTTTTGGGATTTAGATGAAGGAAAAGTATTTAAGATTTTAACAGATAACGCTTCAAATATGATAAAAGTATTTTCAACTTTAAATGATTTTGTTGCGCTATTTGATAATTCGGAGGATCACAATGCTCAGTATGAATTGGAAGAAGAATTTCATCCAGATGGTAATTTGGATAAATTGTATATGGATGAAGAAGTCGATGATGTGGAGGAAATTACAAATTTTGATTTATTTCAATCTGGGCAACATGAGTACTGGCTTGGAAAACCTTTACAATGTATGGTTCACAGCCTCCAATTAGTCGTCCACCGATTTTTAAAAGGCAAAGCAGTTTTAAAAGTGGTCAAATTATCAACTGTGCTTGTTCATCTCTTTCGTCATCGGTCGACTTTGACCAAAGCATTAAGAAAAATTACAAACAGTCAAATTTTGCCTCATTATTGTTCTATGCAATGGTCGTCCTTTTACAATATGGCTGATCGATTATTGGAATTAAAAGAAGAAGTAGCGTTAATTTGCAACTGAGAAATCTGTTGATGGCTTGCAACCAAGTCAATGGACGGACTTACGCCTTATCCGAGATATTTTGGAGCCGTACGCTCGACTTATGCTTGAGTTGGAAGCTTTCAATTCAACCACATTATCGCTTGTTATTCCATGTATTCAAGAATTAATCGAGTATGCAAACAAGGTAAGGTTAACAAAATGATTTAGGTTAAAATTGATAATGAATCAGTTTTTTCTGTTTAGGTTATGGAACAAGGCACATTTCCGAATCCTGTCAGACAATTGAGTCGAGATCTCAATGAACTTGTTATCCTTTGTTAGCCTTTGTTATCGATTCGAATTCTGCTTTATTTAATCCAACATATGTTATCGCGACAGCTTTGGCTCCGAGATACATAGGAGCGTTTCATACCAACCAATTGGAGAAAGCTAAATTAAATTTGATCCCACAGGTATGTTTTAAATAAATTAGCTAATTGGTCAGAATATTAATTGTACAATATAAATTTTTTTTAGCTCAAAGTGCAAAGTAATGGATAAAATTCCATTTCAAGTTCTGGTGGCGCTGAAGGAAATTCAAGCGAAGATGGACCACCGAAATCCAAACGATTTCAATTTGTGCCCATTTGTCGTCAAGCAATATCCATGACTATACAAGGAATTAGTTCAGCGGACGAAGAAGTGAATCGATTTATTGGTGATTTTATGGCTATTGAAGAAGATGTGGATCCAGTTGAGTATTGGCAACATCAAACTTCATATCCACTGCTCAGTGATTTTGCTTTCGATTATTTGGTGCCCCATGTTCATCTTCATCAGTTGAGTCTATGTTTTCGCATGCCGGTTTTTTATGTTCTGGAATGCGCAGTCAATTGTCGCCTGAAAATTTAGAATCGCAGGTGATTATAAAAACAAATTATAGCACTTTGAAATGAATACAACGTCTTTTGTTGCTGTTGAAATAAATGCTTATGGTTCAAACTTGTATTGTTGCTATAATGTGTGCACACTATAATATACAGTATGTGCTCACTCAATCAAATTTTCACTCAAACTCAATCAAAAGAAAAATTTTTGATCACTCAAACTCGAACGCAATCAAATTTTTGAGGAGGTGCTTACTCAAACTCAAACTCAATCAAATTTTTAAGGAGGTGCTCGCTCAAACTCAAACTCAATCAAACAGAAAATAATTTGAGTGCCCTTGCTGGGTGTACTGTAATCAGTCTGCCATTCAACATGGCCATTAGGTAGGTAGGGTAGGTAAATGGACCCCTAAAATGTTGGCAGAATTTTTCAAGGGGGTACCCTTATGAAAAAAAGTGACCCCTATTCTTTTAGAAAGGTGAGTAAAGGGAGGACCCTTGGATAAAAATGACCCCTTATTTTTGGAAAAAAGTGAGTACAGAGGGGACCCTTGAAGTAAAACAGACCTATTTTTTACAAAATATGGCCCCATTTTTGAGAAAATGTTTCACTTTTCCATAGAACGACCTTCTTATTTAGAAAATGACCCCCTTTTTGGGGAAAATGGGAAAATTGCCCTGATAAACCCCCGTTTTTAAAGAGGTACATCCCGTTGTAGTTGTGTTCCCACCCTCAATGTAATCCAGCCTGAGAAAAAAATAAGCCCCAGGGAGCTTAAATCTAAGGGTGCGTAAGCCCAAGGTGGCTAATCCTAAGCTCGAAGGGCTAAACCGAAGAAGTCCAAGCTCAATCCTAAAGACCAAGGAAAATTGGCAAATTGACAAAATTTTAGGAAAATTCGTTAAAAAAATGAGAAGGAGGGACCAAGCACTTTTAGTCTTCAGACCCCCAAAAGTTAACAAAAAGTTTGTTAAATCAGAAAAAATATTTTTACATGGGCGATGTTGCTTAATTTGTATAAAAATAAAGTTAATGTGATAAAAGCCAATAAGGCTATATGAGCTTACAAATAAACAAATACATCTTGCTTGTATGTACATGGCTTAGGTATCATGCGAAGCTTGATTGATTATGATTCTTGTTATAATCATATAAAGCCTAAAGCCTCTTAGCTTGTTGCTATTATATGATTACAAACTAAATTTGTATCTTTTGTGACTGGTACAAATACAAATCCTAACCATTTGTATTTTGTACAAACAATAAAATCTGTATTGTATTGTGTACAGTATGTACAGTACTGTATCAGGTGTTAGCCCATATATGGTACTGTACAGCAAAACCAAGAGTGCAAATTTGTATCTAAATTTAGATATTTATTGCATTAAGCGCAAAAGGAAGACTAATACGTTAAATATTGAAACGAATAAAGATAATAAAAACAGAAATATAATTAAAGGAACATATGAAATTTGTAATTCAAAGAAGTTCCAATATGAAAAAATTCACTGAACAATGAGCAAAAATTAAACACTATTTATTATAATATAAAAACCAGGTTTTCTGGAATAAATTTTACAGCTAGAAAATTGGAGGAAAATGTAAAATTTGTTAAAACATATTTAGAATCCCAAAATGTATTTACCTTACACAAACCAGTGAGAAAGAAATTTAAAAGGTGAAAAATTTTCAAATATAGAATAGATCAATGGCGAGAGGATTTAGTTGATATACAACTTAATAGTAAAGGAAACAAAGGTTATATGTTAACTGTAATTGATTGTTTTAGTGGACTCAAGACTGGACTGGACCTCATCCATTGCTGCACTCAAGACACTCCTCCTTTTCCTACCCTTGCACGCAATATGACAGTTTTTTGTGTTACAATATTTAGCAGATCTAACACATTTACACGTCCTTCCATTACACTCTCCATAACACGCGCTATGCATTGTTGGCAATACCGGATGCACGGACTGGGCGAAAGTATGTAGTTAAAGTTAAAAGTTAAGTTTCCATTAAAATTTATTTATTTCTACAAAACTTATAAAAATATTTTAGGAAAAATGAGTACCGTAAAGTTGATCAACTAATTCAATTAGAGTTCAAATGATATATTCAGGGACAAGCGCAAAGAAGGTAACCTGGTCGAATTTTATTCTTCTTTGCCAGAAATTACATACCCAAATATAAAGGCACTTGCCACAGAAATGATAGCAATATTCGGCAGCACTTATGTATGCAAACAAACATTTTCACATATGAAATTAGTCAATCAAAGTTACGCTCAAGATTAACTGACAAACATTTGCACGATATGCTTAGAATTGGTGTTTCAGATATGTCACCTGATTTAGGTCTAATAACAAACGAAAAGCAAGCACATCATTCTCATTAAAATCATGTTATGAGTTGTTATGTACAGTATGTATTAATGTATTACAAGTTATTAAATCTTTGCCTCTCTGTTAAACTTTGCATTTTTTATCTTTTATAAAATATTTTAAAATAATTTCATTTGGTCCGTTTAATAAATTAAAACGCTGTATGTGGCCCATTTAAAAAAAAGTTAGGGGACCCCTGGGATAGGGTATTAGGGAAATGAATTTTGGGCTGTTTTGGTGGTAGAGTGAGATGTAAGATTGAGTGACAGAATTGATGAAATTAATCAATAATAAATTAAGGTTTATGGATAGGAATCTCAGCAAAAAATAGAAAAAAAGACTGAAAATCCAATAAAAATAACAACAGAAGCTCCAAGAGAAAGAAACCCTCAAAAACAGGCGGCCCTGGATGCTGAACCCAAAGAGAGATTGTGCTTATTGAACTTCAACTAAAAAAAATTTGAACTTGCTAATAGATGTATTTCCTGTACACCAAGCTTTGCTACGATTTCGTATAGTATTTCGATTGCAAGTCGTTTGAAATCTATGTGCACATTAGCAAAACTGACAAAAATCAAGTGTGCCATCATAAATTTCATGATTGTGACTATTTTCCTATTTTTCAATAAAACAATCAAAAATTGCTAAGAAAACAAGAAACAGGCATTAAATACTAAGATATTTAAAAAAATCATTTTTAAATTTTACTCAGAACAGTCATTCAGTCAGTCAGAACATCTTTTCGCTACTCAATCGATAAGGCAGTTTTAGTCATCATGTTCATTTTTCTTTTTCTTCTTCATCACTGATGAGTTGTTAATCACATAATCACGTGCATTTTGTCCAGCCTCCAAACCGATTCCATAATTTTCACGATGAGAATAATAAGGCGATTCACCTGGTTTTGGTGTATTTTCGTAATTATGATTAGAGGTGTGACCGGACGGAATATATCTTTGACCATCGTGATCCCATATTCCCCTTCCTTCGCCTCGACCTATTGTATTGGGAGGATTAACATCGCACGCCAGTTGACCAACTTTATCGTTGATGAGCGGATGTGCATTTTTTAAACCAGCGTTATTAATTTTCTCAATATCGGATCTTCTAATCTGTTGTGGATTCTTCGGCGATATCTCTTTATCGACTTGTTTGGCGATCATTTGCCTTTGCTTAACTAACTCTTGTCGTTCTTTGCCCATCAATGGAACTTGATCTTGATTTCCCTTTTGTTTTGCTTCGAAAATTCGCTGGTCCTGATCTTTAATCGTATCATCATAAGCTTTAGTAACCTCGCTTTTTAAAGCTTTAGCCTTGTTCGTATCCGTGACTATTTTGGCTTTCTCCAATTCCGAATCGAGCAAGTTTTGAGGCGACTTTTGTAGCTTGTTATGTTGGTCCCTGTATTCATCTCGATACTCTTCGGGCACATTTTCTTTTATCGTTTTCTCAGACGCCTTGTCGTGCAAGATTTGATCCTTTCCACCGTTTAATTGATAAATACCATTTTTAGCTCCTTCGCAAGCAGCAGTTGTTATTACACTCACAGTTGCACTTTTGACTGTTCGTTTCACGTCATACGAATCCTGATTTCCTGATGCGATATTCACTCCTTGATTTAATCCGTCGCTCGTCGCGGCGGTGGCTCCGCTAACTCCAACGCGTACGGCGCTTTTAGCCACTCCCGATGCGACCGCTTTTGTGGCGTTGGAACTAACGTGGCTGCCTACACCGCCTAAGGTGCCGACCGCCGCGCTGGTGGCATAAGAACCCAATGAACTGCATTCGCCATTTCTGATGTCGTCGACGGCTTTTGCAGCAACACCAGCCGCAGCTCCTGCACCAGCTCTGACTGCGCATTTGACCACACCAGCTTTGACAACTTGGGTGGCGCCCGTTTTGATCGCGGCCGCAGCGGCGACTTCTCCGATTGCGCCCACGCCGCCGGTTAAAGCGCCCGTCGCAGCGCCGAAAGCCACTTCTACTCCTAATCTCGTTGCATCGATTCTTTCGCCTTGACAAAATTTTTCGACGCCATAAATTGTCGAACTAATTCCGGCTCCCATCACGGCGCCGCCGAGTGGCGCTGCCAAACCGAACGATCCGATTGTTATTACCAAACCGCCAGCCGCCATTCCAACGCCACCGCAAATAGTGAACATTTTCTGCATAAAATCAGCGACGCTAACATTGTTGCATTCGCAGTCGCACGACCAAGAGTTTTCACATTTCTTATGTTGATCATTTTTACATTTACCGCATATCCAGGGCGCCATTTTTTCTTCGACCAATAATGTTGTTGATCTCTGAGCTGATCTGAAAATTAAAAAAAAATTTGTCTTAGAAAGTTATTGTACAACTTAATTATATTACTTTCGATTCTCGTTGATTACGTTACTGATTGCTTGAACAAATTTTTGACTACTAAAACTTCTTTTGCGGAAAAATTTATTTCATAAAGTAAGCAAAACTACCACTATCCTATAAGCTACGAAAACATTCCACTCGGGAAGCCGCACGTTGTACGATGCAGCTTTTGGTAGGAAAAAATGTTTGAGTAAAACTTTAGTCCTCTTATATATACTGAAGGTTTGGCGAGCTTTGGTTGCATTCGTCTTCAACAAGTTGATAAATTACTCATTCCATCCAGTCGAAAAATGTCACCCAAAAAGTTTTTTGAAAGTATTAATCATCATTGAAAGTATTAATCACATCAAACAATGACTAGCAAAAGATTTATAAATATAGTGCATATGATACGCTAAACCAGATTTTGCTAAAGATGGCGCAAAATCAGCCTGCCCTTCCCCTTGCTCTGTACAATGTTTCCTGTTTGTTTTTTGGGTTAGAAGAACAGAAGCTTTGTTTTGCAATGAATGAAAATATGTAGGAGCAAAATCTGGGTTCACACAGACAAAAATACAATGCTGTATACGAATGAAAAAGTTTGAAGTGAGGATCTACAGTAGTCATTTCTTAGGATTTACTGAATTATGCGGAATTGCATATTTTTCTATTTTATGCTCATTGATATAGTAATGTGACGATAGTCAATTCCCACTCATACTTATATTTACATTTCTCAAACCAATTTCTCATTTCTATAAACAAGCTCTCTTTTCCAAAACACATTTCATC
>JAQGBA010002173.1:0-10041 GCA_034698125.1 Prionchulus punctatus | reverse complement strand
ACATTTGACTTGCGAACAGCACCGAAGTTACGAGTACCATGATAACGCCCAAGTCGAACAACCTTATCATGAGGAACTGTGGCGAAGTACAGTCGCCGACTATCCAGCCTTTGACAGCCATCGGAAAGAAATATTTATGGAAACCATGGGGAAAAAACGGTTCGTAAAATTTGTCCAAATACCTGCAATTGAAAACTAAATTCGAGCGCCCAGGATGCATCAATTGGGAAGAATGATTTACCTGACCACTGACTGCTTCTTTGTGCCAGGATTTTGTTTTATCTCACTGTTTTTTTTCTCATTTTGATTTCAAGATTGCCATATTACTTCACTTGCAAGTCTAACGTTGCCGATTTGTTTCATCCGTTTTTTAAACTTGCAGTCGCTGACATATTTTCAGTGATATTTGTTTTGTTTTTATCCATTTGTTTGTTGATATTTTACCTTTTCTCTTTTTTATATTTGTTTTCAGATTTAACTTTTGTCTTCATAATTTTCAGCAAGTTACCTTTTTTTTGTTATCATTCGAAAATTGCGTAGTATATGCTGTTTTTTCTTTGCGTTTTTTTATTTGAAGTTTTTCTCCTTCCTATTTGTTGTAATTTAATCGTTTTTTAGCTGGTTAAAATTTTAATTGGCTGCAATTTTAATGATGTGCGAAGTTTATATAAAAATACATAGAATGGCTAACGGATTTTAAAATCAAATCAATAAAAAACTATTTGAAATGGATTTTTCACTGATTTCTAAATTTGCGATAATCGTTGAAATCGGACCAATTTATTACTATATTTATACAATAACAACAACAAAAAATGAAAAGATAAAAAATATACAGCGGATAAATAATAAAAAGTATCATGAAAGCAAAATAAAAATTTACAGTTGCAACACGTTCAATATAATTGTACAGCAACAGTAAAAGATTGAAATCCACAAAGATTGAAATAATATCAGATACATCATTCGAAAAACAAGGAATCTAACTCGTCGGTGAACAAAGCTTGCAAAAATATTGTTGTTTATTGAATTGTCGTAAAAATTGCATTTATGCAGCGATTGTAAAATCACAAGTAAATCGGTTCGATTTACTCTTGCGATTCAACTTCGATTCCCTGAACTGGCGTAATCGACCTGCGCGATTTTCTCGCCGTCTGTTCGGCTTTGATTTTTCGAGCCCTGGCTAATTGCGAAAGATTTTTTTGCCTTCTATCAATATCCACTTTTTTCGATCTTAATCCGACGTAATAATCGAAATTGTTTTTCGTTTCTTCGGTGATCAAATCGCGATATTTCTCCGTTTCGTTGGTGAAATGAACGTCGCAAACAGCCACGGCGATTTCGTGATGAATTCGCACGTGCGATCGGACGTGAGCCTCTTGCATGAAGGTCGCCGATTTGTTTTCGGCCTTGCACAACAAGCACTGGTAGAGGAAATCGAAATAGCCTTTCGACTGCAAGTGGTAGCGGCTGTGCGTTCGCAAGTTCGTCAGCTGATTGCGAAAAGTTCGCCCGCATTCCTTGCAATGTTGAAAACCGGGCGTCAGCGACGGAGATTTATCAAGCGCCACGATTTCCTCTTGTTCAGCATCGGCGGGCGGCGACTTGTAGATTTTAGCCAGCGGCAGCGATTTGTTGATTTTCTTCAGATTTGCGTATTTCTTCGCGTAGATGTTAACGATGGACTTGTGCAGCGATTTCGATTTTTGCAACGATTTCATCGAACTACTACAACTTTGTTGACTGGCTAGTTTACTATGCTGACTCGTTGCTGAGTTTTTCGCGCAACTACTTCCGTATTTATCGGACCTGAAGCTGGTGTATTTTCGAGTTGCAACGCCGATGTCGTAGTCGAAGTTTTTCTTGGCCTCGGCCGTGATTAAATCGCGATAGATTTCCGTTTCGTTTGTGAAATGCTCGGAAGTCAGCGGATTTTCGATTTTGTGATGAATTCGCAGATGATTTCTCACGTGCGCCTCCTGCATGAATGTCGACTGGCGATCTTCCTTCTTGCAAGCGAGACACTGGTAGAGATAGTCGAAGTAGCCCTTGTCGCGCAAATGGTACTTACTGTGCATGCGCAAGTTCACGAATTGATTGCGAAAACTCTTTCCGCACTCTTTGCATTTTTGCAACAGCGGCGGAATCGCCGATTTCCCACTGCTGTCGACTTGTCGCTGCCGATTTACCGATCTCGGTTGTTGCCGATCTCGATTTACAGGCTTCGGTTGTTGCAACTGATTTCGATTTACTACCGATTTAGTTGGCAGCTGCCGATTTATAGACTTACTCTGCAACTGGCGAGTTGGTAGCTGTCGACTGTTTATCGACATCCGACTTACCGAATTCGATTGCAACTGTCGATAGTTGTTTTTATTAGATCCGACTTGCAACGCGGAAATCGGATGGCTGCTAGATTCTTCGTAATTGTCGCCCGATATCGGCTCGTCGATTTGATGTTTGTCAGCCAAATGCATCGTTATGGACGACTTGTACATCGTTTCGAACACGATAGGGCCCTCGCAAAGCAAACAACGAAACCTCCACGACGCCGTTTCGGGGTGTTTCTTGATCACAGCCTCGACAGCGTCGTCGACCATCGACGATGCGACTTTGTACGAAGTCAACGATTTTTCGTCGCTGTCGCTCGCGCTGGCTGCGCTTTCGACGGTTATTTTGGGTGCGACGCTGGTCGGACTCGGTTCGAACATTTTCACTGACCCGTTGAAACATTCAGCGAGCGCTTCGTCAACGATTTCGTCGAAGTGTTGATTCTTGGCGAAGTGTTGATCTTGAACGGCGCGCGCGACTTTGTGCATTTTTCGCACGTGAAAGTGCATGTGCTCCAAATAGTTGGATTCGTTCGGCCGATGTAGCTTGTCCTGGCATAGCAAGCAAATGAACAGCTTCGGCTTGTTGTCCTCGGCCAAGTGCTTGCGTATGTGATTCTTGCGCTGACTCCATTTGATCGTCGTCGCGCATCGAGCGCATTCGATGAACCACATGCCGCCGTGCGACGATTGACAGTGATTCGTCGGCTTGTTGTCCGCTGGATCGTCGATTTGCTCGCAACTGTCGATAGACAGTCGATTTAGCGTCGCGATTCGCTCTTTAGCCAGTCGATTTTGCAATCTTTCTCGATTTTCCGCACTCGTTTGTTGCAGCTGCTGATCGACAGCCATTTCGATTGCTGGCTTGTAAGGAGATGATTTTTTCGCCGATTTCTCAATGGCCTGCGCGTTTGCTTGCATATTTTCGAAGATATTTTGCTGGGCTTGCTCGAGAAACGAGCGATTTTCTCGTTTAATCGGCGGATCTTCGTCGCCGTCAAGAAATTCGTCGCTGTAATCGCTATTATCGTCGTGTTCTCGTTTCACAATCGCCGACGAACTTTGCTCATCTTGTTCGACTAACTTCGTCTCGGCGCTCGAAACAGGCGTCTATAACCAAGAAAAATGCAATTAAATCGAACAATCGGTGGCAAAACCGAGAAACTCAATTAAATCGATGAAATTTGCTGCGACGAAAGCGATGCATGTTTTTTTGGATGAAACCAAACTTAGCCCCGAAAACGCTTGCCTAGCGCTGGAAATTTGTTTTCAACGTCGATTTCCTGGCGCAAATCAATCTCAATTTGCAAAATTCGCTCACTTCTTTTTTTAATCTTTTACTATGGCGCAATTCGCTTTCCATGATTTTCCAAGAATTTCAAACAATTCAAAAATTTGCAAATAATTCAGAATTCAGTTTTGCAAAATCAATAATTGATTATTTTATCGCTTTCAATTTAGTAAATCCGAAATCAATCGATCAACATAATATTTTTAGCGTCGCTGTCAGAAGACCATTTCAAGCAGATTTTAAAACAAATAAATGCTCTAAATGCAAACTATCCTGCGCATCAAATTATACAAAATGATTTAGTTTGATTCGATAAACGCAGGCAAATGGCATTTTAATCTTTCCAATAATCGATTTTCAGTTGGATTGATTTATGAATCGATAGCTTTAAAAAATTTTGAATTTATATTCATAATATCTAACGGAATCTGAAATCATAGTGAAGTTTTACTTCACTTATCTTATATTATCTCATCTTATCTTATCTTCACTTTAACTTTTACTTTTGGAAATGGTCTTTTCGCAGCGATTTTGTAAACGTCTCCTTTCCGCTGATTTTTCTTGTGATATTTTGGTTTAATTACAATTTTTAATTGAATTTTTACCAATTTTTCGATAAATCGATACTCATGCTGATCAAACAAATCAATCGATTTATGTCCGTTGTAGCCGGATATAGCGTCGGTATGGTGGCGTACCAGCGCGAAAATTACACTGGCCGAAGTCGATGCGAACAATTCAGCAGTTCATTCGCAGCCATGGCCGACGAAATCGTTGAAGCATTCCATGAATTGCGCCGCTGTCGATTTGCCGATTTCTTGAATGAATCGGCCGATATTATTCACACTATAGTCGTTCTCGGTTGTCGCACGTTTTTGCCCGAAACGTTGCTAAATTCGACGCGTTTATGGTGCGCCGCTTTCTTTATCGCCGGGTTTGCGACTCCGTGGAAGCACGGGACAAGATTTCTGGATCATGGCTGCATCCGAAGTGCCAAGCATTGCAGACTCGGAGATCATGTTTGTTCGAGTTCAATCAGCCAGTCAGATTTCAAGAATCTATCTGAAACATGACAATTTTGCATATAATCTGTTCGCATTTGCTATGTTCTTGCAATTTCTAGCAACTTATCAGCGAAACTACTTTTATCGCTCGATTTGACGAAGAAATCGATTTCGTGATTGTTGGATGCTATATTTTGCAGACTGGAGTCAGTCAGATTAAAATTAACCTAACCTGGAAAATTGACAATTTTGCAAATAATCTGTTCTCGTTTGCTATGTTTCTTGCAATTTCTCGCAACTTATAAGAAACTACTTTTATCGCTCGATTTCACTGTTGACATCGATTCGTCTCGATTCATCGTTTTTGCCAGCAAATTTTATGCTTATGGAATGACAATACTTGCACAAAACAAAAACAAGCCGTAAAATAAACGAACTATGCATGTAAAAATATTTTTTGATTTCTTAACAAAATGAACAAAAAACAAATGTGAAACTGAAATTTGCCACAAATCGAACACGCCGCGCACCGACAGCGATAAAAAGCTGACTAGTACAGTAAAACAATAAAAAATACAGTAATCACGAAGGCGGCGGCGGAGCCGAAGGTTCGACCTGTACGTGAAGATCAACTTTTTGAATAATCTCGCCGCGGCACAGCGGGCACAGCTCCAACGTCACGCCGCAATCGTGGCAACAGCACACGTGGCCGCAGGGCAAAAACACCATCGAACACTGTAAAAATAGTGCAAAATAGAGCAAAATCCACCGAAACGTGCTCTCGTTTGCAGAGGAAATAGCAAAAACGCGAAACTTACTGGAAATTCCATACAAACCGAGCATTCCATTTCGAAACGCGCTTGTACGACGCGCGACGGCGACGTCGGCGTCAGCGGCAACGATTTCGTCGATTTCAAATTATTTTTTGATTTGTAATTATCGATTGATTTCATTAAATTTTTCCGCGTGTGAACGTCATAAATGCCCAACTGCAAAAAAAAACAAACATAAAAATCGTAAAAAAAGATTTTTAGCTAGTGAAGTTTTTGCTCGTTTTCACCGATTGCAAGTCGTTTTCTTTGAATTTCAACAATTTCTTCATGGTCACGCGTCGACGAGCGAACGACGGGATGAACGCCTGAGCGCCGGCCAAGCATAAAAGCCGTACGACGTCGTCGTCCATCTTTCGTTCCTTGAAAAACAAATAACGTGCGCTAGCTAGCGAGTTATCGGGCGATAGTTTGCAACTATAGTTTGTTACCATGTCGATCAGAGGTTCCGGTTTGGACTCTAGCAAGCGCTGATATTGCACTAGCCAATAGTCGGTCCGCTCGTCCAATCGCTGCAATTCCATTTCTACCAGTCGTTTTTTTAGTTCTTGATTTCTCACGTCCTTCTCGTCCATCAACATCATCAACATTTCGGTCAGCGCTCGACGTTGCTCGGCGAGTCTCATCTAAGAAGAAAAAAATCAACTACAGTTCACTAGCCGTATCTCGAAATTGCCCGATTCGACCTCGGCCGAACAAAATACTTGTATGTTCTGATCGCGAACGTCGCGATTTTGCATTTCGACCAACGACAAATGAGCCAGTTCTCTCTGGACGATTTCCAACTGAAGCAAAATATACGTTTAACAAATTTGCAAGAAAAGTTGCAAATCAATCACGATACCTGCTCGTTAATTCGATTAACCTTGACGTCTCTTTGCTCCATGAGAGTCAACAAGGCTTTCTTTTGGAACACTTCGTCCCTCAGCATTTTTTCGAGTAAAATTTTCATTTGACCGTCTTTCTGTTGAAGCAAAGTGTTCAAGCAAGCGGCGCCGTCGGCTTCGCTAAAAATCAAACTATAGTTCATTAAAAACTATAGTTGACGAACGACTATAGTTGATTTACCTTTTTAAAACTTCTTTAACGATTTGATTTCGATTCGCGTCCTGCATTCTTTGCAACTGATCTAACGTGAAAATTTGCATCATTTGAGTCTCCATAGCTCCTGAAAATGCCAAATTTTCACTAAAAATCGTCCCGAAACGATCCGAATCGGGTAAATTTACGAAACGTACTTTTAACTTCTTGTTTTTTCAAATTATCATACTCTTCGAGTTTAATTTTAAAAGCTCCTTCTTCTTGTAACCTGAAAATCAAAAGGGCCAGTCGAAAATAATTGTACCTGAAGTAGGCGGCGGATTACCGTAATCTTTCGTTGGCTTCCAAAAGTTCTTCGCGTTTTCGAGATTCCTTATTAATATCGATTAATTGTTCGATTAAATTTTTCGACGATTCTTCGGCTGAAATCGAAAAATGCTTGATTTGGACGATGTCCAGTCGAAAAGATTGAAAAATTTTACTCCTTCTCAGGACTTCCAGCATTTTTCTCCTTTCCATATCGTTTTTCTCGTTGACGCTCAACAGTTTCGCGTCCAAATCGGCGTTAACCTGAAGATCATAAAAACCTACGTGAACCTGAGCATCATAAAACTAAAGATAGTACCTGAGCATCACCAAAAATAGAGGAAAAATCAGTAAAAGAACAAAAAAAGTACACTGGCCTTCGCAAGATACGACAATAAATTCGTCCTATCCGAGTTAGTTTGAGTGATCAACAGCGCCTGCCGTTCCTGCTCGGCCAGCAACTCCTGCTGCAACTGCAGGGCCTCTTTGTGTTTCTGCTCTTTCATAAGTTCGTAGTTCGTAAGCGCGCTGTCTATATGCTCGCAGCTCCTGCTGAGATTGGGTGACATCTTGCCGAGGGTAAAGGATTCCTCCTGCGGCTTCTTCATCAGTTGCAATACGGCGTTGGCAGCAGGAACGTAAGTGGAACCAATTTCTAAGAAAATCCAGTGACTATAGTTGTCCGCTGTTTATAGTTGCCAAGTGACTACAGTCGTTCAGTGACTATAGTTGTCTAGTGATTATAGTGTCTAGGGACTACAATTGTCCACTGTCAATAGTTGTCCAGTGACTACAGTTGTTCAGTGACTATATTTGTCATTGGATGTAGTTGTTCTAGTGACTATAGTTGTGCATTGACTATAGTTGTCCAATGACTAAAGTTGTCCAGTGATTATAGTATTAGCTACTATAGTTGTCTAACAACTATACTTCCCCAGGACTATAGTTCCCAAATGACTATAGTTGCATATTTGCAAAACTCACCTTCACACAGAAATTTCAAAATTGACGACGTGCCATTCTCGCATATTTCTGAAAAGAATACAAAAATTGTGCGATTTAACATTAAATAAGCAAAATATCCGCACTGGACAATACCTTTTCGAGGAAAAATCATTTGATTCACGTCCAAAATCAACGTTTCCAAACATTGGCAAGCGGACAGTGACGTCACCAGCTTGTCGATGCGATTCTGCGATATGTCCAACGTTCGCAACGATTTCAAATCGCCCAAATTATCCGGCAGTTCTTTCAACTGATTTCCTGAGGCGCAAAATTTATTTGAAAAACATGAAATCGAGGCAGAAAATGAATTCAATCGCTTTTTCTTACTTCTTACGCTCAAAGTTTGCAAAAACTTCAAAGAACAAAGAACCGACGGAATTGTTCGAAGTTTATTATTTTCCAAATTAATAATTTGTAAATTAATTAAAAATGAAATTTCGATTGGAATTTCAATAATTTGATTATTATGCGCGTCGAGTACGCGAAGATTGACCAATTTGAAAAATCCGTCGTAATTTCCGTCCTCTTTCAACGTTTTCAATCGATTCGTGTGAATTATGAATATCTGAAAAACAAAAAACGTCTCGCGGCCAGTGAACTATCGCGCATTTTCGGAGAATTAACGATTTTTTTACCTCTTTCGACCAAACGTTACAAACGGCGAACGTGCCCGATGGAATTTCGTCCAGATCGCATTCGGAATAATCGACGATATTCGTTGGTTCGAATTTCGCCTAGAAAACGATGAAAAATAACCAGAATTTGTTTTTTAATGAAGGAAACGAGCCATTTACCAAATATTGTTGCGTTTCTAAACGTTTCGACGGACCGTCTTTTTTTGGCTTTCTTTTGAAAAACGACATCCTCCAAAAAATTAAAAACAAAATTTCCTCCTTGCTTCGACTTTTTTTGCGATTGCAAATCGAGCAACAAAAACGATATTCAGGTTTTCGTCGAATCGCAATTCGGAGCTAGAAAAGCTTAAAAAGTGTCCTGGCTAGCGCATTTTCGAGCAAAAAGTTGAAACAAATTTGAATGCGCAGTCCGTAAAACACAAAAAAAACGCAAATAAATCCACTGTCTATATTTTTTACGTGTTTTTTGAGGTGGAAAGATATCGAATAATAAAAAATTTCTTTTTACTGACAAAAAAATCATTTTCAAATACAAAATCGATTTACAGTATGATTAATACATAAAATTTCTTCATTCGTTGATGAATTGCTTCATGAAAACGTCCATTTCGTTCATGTAAGGCGAAAATGGAAACAGGAAGTTGAGAAAGAAATAACGACCAAAAACGAATCTGAATCTATCACCAACGGTCGAAAAATCGACGACTCGCTGGCCTTTATCCTTTTCGTACGTGGTCACATTGTTGATGATCAAGTAAATTTGAGTTGCGAACATCACCGCTGTCAGAAATACCATGCAGACACTCAACGTGAACATGGAGACCATGAGCAACAGAGATATACAACATTCGCCTTTCAACCAACTGTAGACAATGACCGGAAAGAAATATTTGACGAATCCAACCGGAAAAAACGGCACGAAAAATTTGTTTAAAAACCTTAAAAACGTGCATAAAGTGCTCTCACAGTATGTGCAAAAACACGCAGGTACATAATACCTATATCAATTTCGCAGACATATGTGTGAGAATGAAAACGTGTGCGCAATGGTTTATTACGCAAAATGCAACAAAATAAAAAATCAAACAGAAAAATTGCGCTGGCGCGTACCTTAACAAGTATGACATTCCGTACTACGAGCCGATTGCACCCCAAAATAAGAATACGACGAAGTATCGTTGATTGGCGAATCCGACGCAAGCGCCAGTGAAGAAACAATGATGATCTTTCTTCAAAACGCAATATTTGCACAGCGGACAATGGTGACAGCTAGGGCACAACGATCTTGCAAGTTGTACAATATCTGTAAGGCGGATTTGTAGTTGCGGGCGATGCATCGCTGTTCGCTGGCTGTTCGACTTCCGCGACTGATTTACTCGCTTTTTCGCGCTGTTCATTCTTTCGAGCGAGCACGGAAAGCGGAACTACGGCCGATACTCGGTTGAATTTCGAAGTGTAGTGAAACATGAAGTAATTGGCAGCCATTTGAAACAACAAAACGTAAGCGAAGTAAATCGGATATTGTCGCGGCGAATGCGCGAAAATAAGATTTTAAATATTTAAATTTGGCGCTAATTGTGATTTAATTCTTATGTCATA
>JAQGBA010002172.1:0-10044 GCA_034698125.1 Prionchulus punctatus | reverse complement strand
GAGTTACAGAGTCGTCCGAAGAACATCCACTGAACGAACTACAGTACATTTTTGAAACGTTACAATAATTTCTCAACGTAATCCAAACAGATACATTACAAAGCTAATTTTGTGTGTCATCAGTTATGCTAATATGAGCTAAAATGTAATTTAAACAAATTTCGTTGTTCAATCAATACAAATAATCGCAGTCAATAAAACATCAAGCAATACAGACGATGCAAAACAGATTTTCATTAAAAATAAAAAATAGTAATTTCCAATCGTATAACATTAATTCGTCGGGTTCGCTTGCTTTTGCGAAACGATTTTACATTGAAACTTGAGGCTTTGGCGTCTGTAAATCTTTTTTTTTACTTTTGCTCGATCGTTTTAAGAATCGGTAGAAAACAATGGTCGACGACAACAGCTCTGATAAAATTTTGCAGATCGTCCGCGCAGTTTTACTTCCGGTAAGATTGATGCTCATGTTTTCAACTGAACGAAGAACTATAGTTGAACTAACACTGGCAAACTTTTGTTTAGAACGACTTCTTTCGTTGTTTTATTTCCTGAAACGTTTCGTATTTTTCGAAAAACAAGCTGAAAGCAAAATTGCCCGTTTCTTGTTTGTTAAAAGTATTTTCGAGTCGTTTTTATTAAGATCTGAGTCACTTTCTGTTTCGAAAAAGTTTTACGATGCAATAAGAATGAGTCATATGATTTCCTTGTAAAATTATTACAAGATGCCGAAAAGTACCCTGAAACAAATAGCTAGTCATAATGTGAAACTAATATAGCAACAGCTACTTGCTTAGTAACTGTTGAATAAGTACAGTACTTTTTCGTGAATCGTTTTTTCTCACTAAATCGTTAAAATGGTCGCTCTATAATTAAAAATTGGTGCCGTTTGTTAGTTTTTAATTGGTTTTTATTTTTTAGCCCGTTGGAGTATGTTTGAAAGGCAGTTGTGGCACCCACACTTGGTTGAACATTCTTTTGACCATTTTGGGATATTTTCCGGGTTAATTCACGCCTTGTGATTCATTCTCAGGGATTAAAAACGATTTCACTGTTAATTTCGACAAATTTTTGGCTACTGTATAAATTTTGCTTTCAAATTCTCGAAATATGCCTTAATTCTACTCGAAAGGGATCAAAATGCGTATCTTGGATTGAATCGTAGAACCGAAAATGTAGCTGATTAAATACTCCCTCCATTCAGAAATAAATGATACATTTGACGGATTTTTTCAACTTAAGGTTGTTTTTGTTTTTAAATGTAAAAAAGTTGCAACAGGTGAGTTCTATGAATATGTAGTTCTCCTGAAGTTTCATTATTTTGGTGCCATTTTTGAGCAAGATATGGGCATTTGAAAGTTGCGACTTTATTGAAATTTTGAGAAGGCACTGGAAAACAGAGTCGGTGGAGGAAATAACTACAAACTTCCACACCTTGGAAAATCCAATCTCGACCGTCAAGGACGATTGCCCCTACAGCTCCAATGCACTAGCGACCTTGTTGAAGCTGTTAAGCAGTCATTATAATACAACAGATACTCATTCTGTACGCGCATATTCAAAATGTATCATTTATTTCCGAACAGAGGGAGTAGTTTATTGCTCAAATAAATAAAAAGCTTGCAAACTAATAACTTGTTAAAAAAAACAAAAGTGCAAGTCGAAAAAGAATTTACGCGATATCGACATTAACATCAACGCTTGCAGGTTTACAACTGTCTACATTCACCGTTTTTGATTTCTTCGATTTAACTGGAATGTGTTTGCTAGTAATTTTTTTACTGTCTGCATTCGTCTTTCTCGATTCTTTTGCTTTAACTTGCTTGTCTTCTTCAGCAGCATTTCTTCGGTCTTTTTTCAACGATTTCATGGCTTTAGTAGGTTTTTCAGGCAAATCAAGATCTTCAGGTCGCGACGCTGTCGACTTCGAACGACTATCACCATGTTGTCTTTTCATTTTCTGCCGCTGTCGGTAAATTATATAACTCAATCCAATTACAACTACAATGAAAACGAACAACGACACGCCCATGATCGGAACCAAAACGCTTCGCTGCCTTTCGTCTTTTCCGTATTTCAGCGGGCATTTCACTCGGCATTCCAAAAGTTTAGTTGAGGCGCAATTGTCGTGCGTTGCCTTCACAGAAACGTTGACCATCATTGAAACATCGCATTGCAAATCGGCAGGGCATTCAAACTTCGGTTCTTCGCAAAGCGTCGTTTTGGCTTCTGGTAACGAACATGGATCGCCGTAAGGGTGACCAACTTCTCTTACATACGGTACGCTCGTTTTTTGGCATAGGTTGGTCGTACTGTTTAATTGGCAGGGCATTTCTAGCCAGTCCCACAAGCAGTCTTTATATTCTTGCTCGCCAACTCCAGGATAGTGTTCCAAATAATTTACGATGTCGAAATTCGATTCATCGAGTTTCACTAAACGATCGTCTTTACTCTGATCCACGAGCAACTTTTTGATGTTGACCAGTTGTTGAGAAGGGTCTTTTGCGTTTTTCCAAGTCCAATAAAGTACAAAAAGGGTCGCGTTGACATCCAAAACGGGTTTCGCAACATTTTCAAGCTTGTACGTATTCGAATTTTCATCGATGATGCCGTCGAACGGAACTAAAACGCGTTTCCAAATCAAATTCCAATAATCTTGATAAAAGCATGTTTTCTTACCTAATACCACCTTTGCCGCGTTAGGGCGAGCATCTGAATCAAATAAATATTTAGCTAATGCGAAGCAGACGTCAAACCGTTCGCTAGTTCGATTTATTCGCTTGAGTTGTAATTTTTGTTTCAGATATAGCAAATCCGTTCCTTCGTCCAGAGGTACGATGAGGTCGTCGAAATGAGCCGAGCAAAATACTAATCCGAATCGCGTGTCTTGCTCGCCGTTGCTGATGTGATGAAAATTGTCTAGCAAGAGCTGAATCTCGCATTCGGCTCGCCCACCCATTGATTTCGACTGATCGATGACGACAACGATATCGAATCGCGATTTAGTCGTTTTAACGCTTGCTAATACTCTGTTACAGAAAATAAATAGAATTATATCATATAACATTTGAGACAGCATTTTTCACGCTGCCAAACACATATAACGAGAATGGGACTTTGCGGCTTTACAACACAATACGATTTACAATTTGCAGCATTATAGCAAAATGGCTTGCAAGAAAATCGCGCTTACTTGCGATTAGTCAGCTAAACAATAATCGTAGCTAAGTGCTAATTTAAAGTAAATCACAGTAACAGTCAACCTTAATTTTGCAACAATTGTGATGTAATTTGTGGAGTTGAATGGGAACCTCCTTTCGGCCTGTCGAACCACAGTACCGTACGCTTCGATATCTGTTTGGCTCTCCGGACCAACCCCGTCGGTGTTGTAATTGTTTACAACTTCGAAAAAACTGATTTCACAAGTATGGGAGATTACCTTGGCACATTAAGCTGGCCTGACAAATTTAGTAATTGCGCATCAGTCAACGAATTTTGGAACGTTTTCTCTACAGAATTGAGCTACTGCTTTCTACTTTTCACTCCAAAATTCAAAATTAACAGTTCCAAAAAAGTTAAGTTTTCAAGGGAAATTTACAAGCATCTAACTAAAAAAAGAAAATTTTGGAGGAGGTATAAATGCAACCCATCCACGATCAATAAACAAAATTATTTTCAAGTTGCCAAACGTTTCAAATTCGCTATCAATAAACATTTTATTGATGCAGAAATAAAAATCTTGAACTCTGAAAATGTTGCCAATTTTTCTACAAATATGTAAAAAAACAAATGGGCCAATCAAATGTTTCTACTTTTCTAACTGACCTTAATGTCAGCAAAGTTTATGAGCCTCTTACGAAGGCGAATATTTTCAACGACTTTTTCGCATCCATCTTTACAAAGGATGACGGCTCCGTACCCCGCATGTTTATTGATCGTAAAGTATCCGAACTTTCTGTAGTAAATTTCAATTATCATACCGTTTTCAAAAACTTAAAAAAACTGAAACTTTCAACTGCTCGCGGTCCCGATGGTATACCCAACGTTGTTCTCTGCAAGTTAGCTTCACAATTTGCTGGCCCACTTTCTTCCATTTTTGATGTTTCATTTAGGCAAAAAGCCATACCTAAAGTATGGAAAGTTGCCTATATGAAACCACTACTAAAAAAGGGAAACTCGAACCTGGTGCAAAATTATCGTCCTGTCAGCATTAACTGCGCGGGCGCTAAGGTCATGGAAAATGTAGTATCGGACGCTTTAGTTGACCATTTAACTAAAAACAGTTTGTGGTCCACTAATCAGTTCGGTTTTCTACCAAATAGATCTATAACTGATCTAATTGCTACAAACTGTACATGACCTAGCCATCGCGAGGGATAAAGCTGATAGAACTGATATTTGCTCCATCGACATCGAAAAGACTTTCGACATTGTAAGCCGTAAAAAACTTGTTCATAAACTGAATGCCTACGTGATACAGGGCGCACTATTGGATTGGCTCCGGGACTACTTATCGGGTAGAACCCAAAGAGTACGTTTGGATAATTTAGTTCTATCGGAAGAATCTGAAGTGTGTAGCGGTATTCCGCAGGGGTCGGTTTTAGGCCCACTGTTATTTAATATTTTCATAAATGACATGGACAAATGCGTTCATCCTCCTTTCAAAATTAAAATTTGTGCTGATGACACCAAAATCGACGTTTCTGGTTCTCATTCTTCAAACTTTCGTTCACTAAATGGTTCTACTTCTAAAATAGTCGCCTGGGCTGATATCAATCAGCTTCGTATCGCGTTACATAAATGCAGCTTACTTCGAATCTATGACAAAGGTAAAAATGTCTGTTATTCAATTGACGATTCTGTCATTCCCATGGTCGATCACTGTAGAGATCTCGTAGTTGAATTGGATATCAGATTAAAATTTGATTTGCATATCCTTAAAATAGTTTCAACCGCAATGCAACGATCTCATCTGATTTTCAAATGTTTTCGATCAAAATCAGATCACTTTTTATTACGCGCTTACAAAGTTTATGTCAGGCCAGTTTTAGAAACAGTCAGTCAAGTATGGTTCCCATATCTTACTTATTTAATTGATAAAATCGAAGGTGTTCAAGCATATTTCATTGGCAGGCTAACGGTGGTTGGGGGCTTAGCTACGATCAGCGTTTAGTATATTTTTGTTTAGAAAGGCTCGAGACACGTCGCATTCACCTCGACTTGATATATTTTTACAAACTTTTTCATAATATGCTTTGTTATACAGTAGTTTAAATGAATATGTTGTGCGTGCAACACTAATGTCTCGTAAATCAAATGCTAACAAACTATACCGGCTCTCATGTAAAACTGATCCGCTAAAATATTCGCACTTTTATCGTATTGTTATGTATTGGAATGTGGAACATTTGGAACTTGATGATCATTGTTCATGATCTACAAGAAATTTTTTATTATCTTTAGATCGACTAACTACTTTTCATGATTACTTCTATCATAATCGCATAAAAACCGTCAATGTTGCAATAATTTACTGTTTATTAATTAAAAGCAGAAAATTGAAGGTATACAGCGAAGCTGAAGTTGGTATTTTCTTGTGTTAAAAAATCGTTTTTTAATTTCGTCAATTTTTAATGTTAAATGAATCATTTTTTTAATTTCTCTTGGCAAGGGCGCACACGATGAGTTTCCAGAAAAAATTACACGTAGAACTTCTTGGACGCAAGTTTGTCGCGCAAATCAACAACTTTGACCCAGTAACAAATAAATCAAAGACTTGCTGGCTGCCATTGCGTCCTATACCAACTATTAACAGCGCTGAGTGAACCAGCAAATCTTTTACCTACATACAGCGAAAATTTCATAAAGCAAGAGATTTGTAGTATAAAAAATCGAGAAAAATTTCATTTACAATTACAGGAAAATAAAAAGTGCTCACAAATATGTAAGTTATGCAGCATTTAAAAAAATCAAAAATACAGATTTTAAAAAGCAACTATACAAATAAGTCGTGAAGTGAATGATAAAAAATGATTAGACGAAGAACGATTTGACTTTATCAACAATATCATCGAGATCGATCGCGAAGCCGAGAGCCGAATTTTTCTGTCCTATTATACCAACGTTGAAATTGCTTCCTTGTACTAAAGCCGAATCATCGGCGACTTCCCCAGCGAGTTGATCGATTATACTTTGCAACGTTCTCGATTGTACATCGTCATCGTCGCTGTCGCTATAGTTGCCTCGAAAATGCAGCGTATTTGCTCGTATAGCTGACGATGTTGCCGATTGGTCGTCGCTATCACGGTCGCTGCTCGCTTGAGCAGGATTTGCTGTATGAGTTGGTACCTGCAATTATAAAATCGAATGGAAATCCAGCTTTTAATAGCAGCAAACTTTGCAACTTACAACGTGAAACGCAGATGATCGACTTGTACCCGGTTCCTCGCCATTGGACAAGTCAAGCCCAGGGTTTCGAATTTGCTGCAAGCTTCCTCGTTTAGCTGGCGATGGAGCAAATTGGTCTGTTTGCTTCTGCTGGCGAAGGTTCAACTTTAGTTTATGCTTTCCTAGACCTGCTTGAGGTACCACTTGCGATGAAGAGCTATCACTAGAATTGCTTCGAGAAATCTTTTCAATAGCCTCGTTCACAGCAACTTGCAATGCAATTAATTCGTCTTCGGTTCGCTCCGGAACCCGTGCATCATCATCGCTCATTCTATTCGTAAAAATTTTTAATAAATTTTGATATGTTGATAAATTTACGTTTTAGTTTAATAATTCTAATACAGAAGCAAAGTTTACTTAGATTAGTTGGCTTTCGTAATCCGGTGTTGGCTGGAGGGTCAATACTGGCGGGATCAATACTACAATAAACACTTTTTCTATCACGCCGGCCGCAAAATCTGGTATTTAGTGAAAGTTTCGACAAAGTGACTCATTTCAGCGCAGATCCGCTCGCTCGTTTCAGAAAACTTTCGACTATATTTACCGCCTATTTCAATTTCAAACACATTTCAAAACAAAGTATAGACAAATACAAACAAAAAAATTACCATTACAGGAAGAAAAATATCGCATAATAATGTGCTATGCCTATATCATAAATTTAATGCAGTGCAACTTACAAGTTAAGCTAAACAAATAAAAGCAATTTTTCATCCAAAATCAGGCTTGATACAACAACTATCCTGGCTAGATACCTGGCTAGATACCTGGCGAGATCTAGCCTGGCTAGATACGCATATTGTGGCTTGGAACTGATTAACAAGTCTATTTTCGATCACATTTGCGCCATCGGTGACACTGATCCGCATGGCGAACGCATAGTCTTGTTTTCTCGCACAAACATCCAACAATCGAAGTATCTGATCAAATTGTTGTTCTCGAGGCGCATCGGATTTACTGGGAACATCGCCACCATCGACGGTTTTGCTGACCGGACTCGGCACCTATAAAATATCCCGTTATATTAATACAGCATTTACATCAGTTCTTGGGCGGATGTTCGAACAAGCCCGCTGTTTGCAAGATGACGACTTACAACGTGTTCAGCAGCTTTCGATTCGGTCAGTTTCCCGTTGCGCTTTTGAGCCGATTTGTTCGATGCATCAGATTTGTTTGATGCGACAGCTTCGCTCGCCAATACCAAGAACTTTTGGTTCACTCGGCTTCGAATTTCGTTTTGTCGGTTGCGGATTCAATTTAATCGGATTTGGAACCCGACGATCGGTTGCTTCGAAAATCGTGCGATTTTCGCTGGAAATCAAGTGAATTTGCAACACGGCGCTAGCTGCTGTATTTGTCAATGCTTCGGCGAAATCTTCATTATTTATGATCGTCACTAAATGGTTATCCTGATCATCCAAGTAAGCTTTCTGTTCGTCAAATCAGGATACAATTGGTTAATTTTTTCAATCAATGCTTCGAGTTTATCGTTGCAATTGGCGAAAACAAAAGTAAATTGACGGATTTCTCCTTCAAGAAACAATTTTATGGTTCGCTGCGAAACATCAGCGCGCAAAAATCCGATCATTGTCATGACTGCAATTCTCAAACAAACTCAATTAATAAGCATTCAACATTTCTGCCCGATGACTCATAGTCATGCAATAACACGAGAAAGAGAAAACCAATATTACATTTATCTTATACTTTGCCGATGTCAAGTTTGAATAAAAGCCAATATTTGAAACCTTTTTTCTGATTTTGCTTTTTTTTTAGTTTGACAGCATGCCTGAGTTCCGCCTATACCGTGTCACAAAATCACACTTAATATAGTTGTTTTCCGCGCCTTCGCAAGCAAACTGTAGGGTATCTAGAAAATACTCGTATTCTTCGTCTATGCGATTATAAAAAAACTAATTACCCATTTTCAAAATAAACTTATATTAACTTTTCTGACGTAATTTAGATGATAATGAAGATTTGTCAATTTAATAAAGCGACGTGACAAATGTGTCGTATTTGACTTTATAAAACTTTCTTTACATATTGTTAGCTCATTAATATTAATCGCAAGCAGTTTTTGCTGCATTTCTTGTTTGAATCGAGACGCATAATGAATTCGTCGGATATCGGTAACTTTACTCTCTCAAAATGCCATTCCTTGACCATCACCGGATATTTCTTCATCATGGAATCAGTGATGCTATTTTGCTTGTCACTGATGGCGATACCAGCAAATTTGGTATTCTTCTGCCTGTTGCACAAAACGACGCTGTTCCATCCGAACGTTTTGTTTTGCATGAAGACGTTCAGCTTCGGCAACATTATTAAATCGGCTTATTTCATCGGGCATACTGTATACAACGCTGTACTGATCCACCGACAGGAAGCTATCGAAATCAGTAGATTTATATGCGCCGTTATTCACATCCCTTATTGGATAGCCAGCGTCGGTCAGAGTGGAACTATGTGCGTCATTGGTTTGGAGCGGCTGAAGGCCACGTGGTGTCCGCAATTGGATACGAACGATTTGAACCGAGCAAATTTATCGGTGAAATTCGGAACTTTCTTCGGTCACGTGACCGGCGCCGTCACTCTGCTTCTAGTATTCGTCGGCGTTCCGCCGGGGTCTACCATGTGCTACTGTAACGTTATCCTGATCGGCGAATATGTATCGTACATTGTTCTCGTCGTACTGTACGTCCCCGGGCAAGTGATGATAGTTTTAGTTTTGTTGCTCGTTTACAAGGGAAGTTTGAAAGGAATGGAGACGTTTTACGTTAATACCGCGCGATTAACGCTTCAACAGCGATTCGAAATGTCTGCCAACATGAAGCTGACTAAAATGCTATTGCCAACTATAGTCAGCCATTCCGTAATATACACGATCATTTTTGTGACGGCGCCTTTTACGAATTATTACGTTAGGAGATACTCGTCGATGGAGTTCGTTAATTTCGCCGTGATTTGCTACGCAATGAGTTGCATTGATACATTGGCGAATCCGATTTTGTGCGTCAAATATTCCGAACATTTGAAAAACGTTTGGTCGTCGAAATTCTGCAAGAGATCGCGATCGAAATCGAATCCGAGTCGGTCCTACTTGATGAGCATCTTCAGGCGCTTGCCAAGAACGAATCGTGTATTCGTCAGCGAATATCGAGTGTCGCCCGATAAAAGTACAGATATCACGAACAAAATCTGGGCTTTAGCAAAGAATATAAATTCACCTAAAAACGCTTCAGTTCGGAGTATTCGGTTGTAACAAGTTATCCCTGTTGGTTTGGTCTCAATAATGCATAAAAATCAGTTTTGATTTGCTTTCAAATCAGATTAGCACATTAAGTTGCAAATCAGACTGCAAACGCGGAACATCGTTGAATCAGCGTCGCTGCATGTACATTAGTGTTGTAAATGACGTCAATGTCAATGTCAGAAAACCTGTCAAAAGGCTGTTTGACAGACCCCTTGTTAAAGTCAGAGTCAGTGTCAGAAAATTTTTTGGGTTCTGTCAATGTCAGAGTCAGTGTCAGAAAATTTTTTAGGGGTCTGTCAATGTCAGAGTCAAGGTCAGAAATCTCAGGGGCTGTCAAAGTC
>JAQGBA010002171.1:0-10047 GCA_034698125.1 Prionchulus punctatus | reverse complement strand
AAGGAATTCTAATTTTGCTATGTTCATGAAACATACACCATTGAACGCAGAATTGAATTCTCTACAAGATGGTGTTTTAAATGCTGCTCTAGCTAGCTTGGAAGTATGTTTCCGAGGGGGGGTGTGTATTTACGGGACACCCTGTATATCTCCCAAGAATCTTCTTCTTTTATTGTTTCTTTGGGCTTTAATTTTCGGACAACCTTTTCTTTATTTTTAGTGTTCCAGCTTGGTTCATATAATTCATCCATGAATTTCTCTTTAAATTTATTTGCTTTGGCCAAAGCATTCTCAAAGTCGATTGGGGTTATATCTACTCTGCCCTGCCCCTTGAACGGTACAGAAGTAGGAAAAATTTCTGACTGCAGTTCATCATAATCTGGATTTATTTTAGTAATAATTTTGCCGGAATCCCCATCAAAATCGACCAAGGCATCAGGGGAAAGCAAAAACGTGAGCTTAATTTCATCGATTCCCATTGAAAAATCATGGCCATTTAAATCAGTGCGTACCATACACGCATTTATGGAGGAGGTAACCACGTTTTTATATTCATAAGCTAAATTTTCATCATCACAATTTAGTGGGTCGAACACATGCTGATCATCACACTCATCAGCATTGGCATAGTGTTGTCCATCGCCCTCCATAAATTGACTTTGTACAACTCTGGAACTGCCTTGGACAAAGTGAGGGGTTCCAGTAGCTGCAGTACCAGCAAAAGGGTTAGATATTAAACCCCTAGCTGGGTCATGCTGATCTGGATTTTGGGTGACACCTGAGTATTGGACTTCATCTCTATTTTCATTATTGTTACTGTTATTGTAATTACCATTATTATAAATATTGGCATTCTTCAAGAGCATTTTAGTTGATGTGGGGTGATGGCTGGTGCGTGCCGCCCGATGCATTTGGCGCCTTGCACCTTGTGGATGCGTCTGGATCAGTGACATCATGGCTGATTGCAAGGTTAGTATATAATGTTCGTTACACATGTAATATGCTCATTTTTTGCAAAAGAGGACGTATTCATTATGCATAAGTGACATTGGCAATTATGGATGATAACTTGACAGTAGTAAACTGTTAATTGACATAAATATAAAATAAATACATAAAACTGTTAACAATAAAACAAAAGAGATTTATCTAGTGCTGTAGGCTGATTGTTGATTTAGTACGAGCTTCTTTGGAGAAAGGTAAGAAAAATGAATAAAAAAGCAATTACATTACATTTAACAAGGATTTCGTGTTGAAGCCTATATTACAGTATGGCAGGCATGACACATTCTAGTAAACACGATTTCCGACAGTCTCTGTAAATTTCTTATTTTTCATTTTGTTTTTCTCATGTTCAACAATTATTGGTAACTGGTCATGATGCCGATTGAAAAAAACCACTTTTGCATTATTTTGGTAAGTCGTCAATGAATGTGCGGCATTTATTCGAGTGAAATTCGACCTTGGAACCAAAGTAGAAAAATCGCATAACTTTTATGTGCGGTGTCTATTCGAGGTATTTTGTATTTTTGTAGATGCAGCATTTGTAACTTTGAAACATGATAAGATTTTTGTGATAAAACTGCTGGCTGCATTAACATCTTAATTATGGTAACTGTTCCAGCAACATTTGCTAGAAAATAAAGTCTGCAGCGAGAAGGAATAAAGGGGAAATACAGTTATTTGAAACAAATTATGAAATGATTGGCTCTATTTAGTAGAGGCCAAATAAAAATTTATTCATTGAGTAGTATAACAAAGCACTCTGTGGAGCAGTGCATAAGGATATCGCATGTAGGGATAGTGTATAGGGATAGCCATATGATATGCTAGTTTTGTTTAAAAGGATTCCTAAATGAGCTTTAAGATGTTGCAAACAGGTGATGGACCATTCTGTAAACTGTAAGTGGTCCAAAAGTGATTTTTCACCTACATGCAAATCATTCTTACAGTAAACTTTTCGATTTTGCAAAATAATTGTGAATGAACTATATTGTAGTTAATCATACTTTTAACTTAGGAAAAAAAATTGTATGACTTGTATCTACATTGTAGCTACTTATTAAATGTAATAGAAAAGGTTCATAATTGTGATGTGATGTTTCCTTCAGGAAAAGATAAGAAAAAAAAGAAGCAAAACTAATTTTAGTTACATTTACTGAGAATTTCGTGATGAAAATAATTTTACACCGCACAGGCATTTCTATAAATTCTTTCATTGTTTTTTTCTCATTCAACTTGCTAACCAGTCACGATGTGGCTTGGAAAAAATCATTTACTTTTTGCATTTGTTTTGGAAGTAAGTATTTAAAATTCTATTCGAAATTCTCATGTTTTTTAACTGCGTAATCCATTCGAGTTAATTTGTATTTTTTGAATAAATGCACATTTTCATCTTTTGTTGAATTTTCAGTTTTTATTTCTGTAACATGCGAAACAAAAACTACAAGTGTGTTAGGGACGTAGATGGTTGGGGAAGTGATACTGGAAAAACAGATCTAGCATACTGCAAACAATTGTGCGATAACATTCCTGGCTGCAATAGCATAGAGGAGAATTTTTTCGACAACATTTGCTGGTTGAAAAGAAAAATCTGCAGCGAGGATGAACGAAATGCAGTCGATCACGAAATAATGGTGTATTACTGTTATTTAGCATAAATTACAATATTTCTTGCCTTCATTTATTATATGCAAATATATTATTATTCTTTTGACTTTAGTTGACATTCGACTAAATAGTACAGGTGTCTCATAAGTGCACCCCCCCCCCCTTGGAAACATACTTTCAGATTAGTGTTAGAGCAAAATTTGATAGACCACCATGTAGAGAATTCAATTCTGCTACAATGGTGTAAGTTTCATGAAAATTACAAAAGTAGAAGTCTTCGATGATGAAAAAACAAAAAGGACTTAGAAAAATGCGAGCGAAAAATGACAAAAAAACCAGCTTTTCAAAAATCAGTGTGACCACCTGCTGCATCTCTGACTTGCTTCAACCGATCGGGCATCGAGCATAGCATATTTTGAAACAGTTGCATTGAAATTTGCCTGATTTAAATCCAACTAAAAATCTGGGAGAAAAATTGTGAAAAACAAGGTTGGAAATCTCATGCACAAGGAAGAAGGATATTCCTGTGTCAGTCTGCTCACAAACCTAAATATTGTGCTATCTGAATTGGAATTCGGTGAAGAACTGTTTCAAAGTATGCTATGACTGACACCTGATCAGTCGAAGCAGGTCACAGATGCAGTCGTTTTCGTTTTTTGACCATAAAAGGACTTGTACTTTGCAATTTTCATGAAACATACACCATTGAAACCAAAATTGAATTCTCAACTCGATGGTGCATCAAATGTAAATTAGTTAAACTCTAAATTGAACTAACAAAAGATGACCAAGTTATCACATGAGTGGGAATTACAAATTATGGGCCGGATTATGCTCCTTCCTCAATACGATTTTTTACCAATATTTCCCAGTTGAAGTTTTAAATCCGCCAATCAAGTCGACTTCATCTTCCTCCAAACATTTGTTTATTTGCAACAATGGAGAAAGCAATTCATGGTCGATTTTAAAATCGATGTACACAACTTGAATTTCTTCCAGCAAATCCTGAAGTACTTTTTACATATTTGAGCTAGACATGGTCCATTACAGTTGAAAAAGAGGAAACAAGAACGATATATAACTTTCGACACACTCGTGACCATCATATTTTTGGTGAACTTTTACTTGCTACATTTGTTTCAGATTAGCAAAACACTTCTTCCTTTCGTATCGATGCTAACATTTTAGAAAATTTTTAGGCTGCGACTTTTAAGCTGCTTTAGCGAGCAATATTCAAAAGGTTCTCCCAGAACTTCAAAACTAATACAATGGTCTCAAAGAAAATTTTGAAAAATGTGCTGTTGTGTTCAAGCGGCTCGTTCATGGTGAATATGTCATACGTCAGTTATGAAGAGGCATATATTCGCCCAAGGACATGTTTCATGACTCACCGAAATGCTTGCAAAGGAAGTTCTGCGATGGACCTGTAGTGAAAGTTGTCCACGTTGACTACATTACAAAATTTGGAAATTGCTGTAGCTTTGCACTGGATAATATAAATGACCAGACTACTATTGCTGAAAGTATTATATGTTGAATATAGTTCAGTAATAGACTTTACTTGAGGCTGAACTACAAGTGTTGTTGAACAACAATTGTACCTGTCATCATTGAACTTGTATGAGGATTGATGTCAATCATAGTCCCCAAACAACTAATTACTGAACAACTATGCTTAACAACTACCATTATCAAACTAGATTCAAATAAAGCAAGATAACAACCCTCAAAAACAAACAAGCTGTTTTCAAAGTTTACAAATTTCGTGTCCTTCAGCTGCATAAGAGTTGTTCTCTTATAGTTATGCAACAAGTTGTTTAACTTTTACAAACTAAAGTTTAGTTGGAAAAATGAAAGCTGAACTTTGTCAGGTGCTGAATGAAATTCAGAGAAAATTTGTCGAATTACAAGTCGATCCCCAGTTGTCGATCCCCAGAAACAAATATTTTGCAATACAATTCTTTTTCTATGATCGCAGCTTTTATGATTTTTTTAGCTGACTCAACCATAAAAAATGTGTGTAATCGCTTAAAAAGTCATTACAATGAAGATTTAGAACTGATTGAAGCCTACTGGAGAAGATTTGGCATTCATGGTATTCTCAATATGGACACTTTTTACAATCACAATATTGTAATTTCAAACGAAAAACATCAACAAATTAGAAAGAAGTTGGAAAATTTCGCTGACATTTTCTCATGCGGCTACAAACGAATTATCATTACCGCCGATGCTGGTTATGGCAAATCAACATTTGTACATGAGATGGCTCGATGCTGGGTCAAGGGAGATGCTGATTGGACGAAAAAGTTTACTTTTCTGTTTCTATTTCGCCTTGGTGAAGTTGATGAATGTCATTCAATATCGTTAAAAAATTTACTGACAAAATGTTTTCTAACCAACGATTTATCCATGATCATGCAATGGTTAGATGAAGAAGAGAATTTGGACAAATCAATCTTTATATTCGATGGATTGGATGAGCTGCGCTATGAATTCTGCGAGGATGTCGAAAAATTAATTTCTGGTCGAGGAATTAATCTGTGTCACGTCATTGTTACATCTAGACCATGTGAAAAACTTAAAAAGCTTGATGAAATTTCACGAAGACATCTTCACATTGAACTAAAAGGATTTACTGAGAAAGCTGTCCATGAACAACTTGCAAAATTTTTCGCAATTGATGTAAAAATTGACAAAAATTTACTAGGCCTTTTAAGTGTGCCATTGTTTAATACCATTTTTGGAATAACTCAAAATCAAAGTGCAATTGGCTGTCGAAATATATGTGAAGCGATACAACAATTTGTCAATTTTAGTATCCGTCATTATCGCAATTCGAATCAAAATGTATATGAGTCTAACAATTCTAACAATCATGAAAGTGCAATCGAATGCCAAAATATATGTGAAGCATTACGACAATGCATCAATTTTGTTATCTGTTTATATCGCGATTCGAATCAAAATGTATTTGAGTTTCACAACCACAATTTCATAATGTCACTGGGACAAGCTGCACAGCATAAATTTCGTTTTATTGAGGGTGTCGTGATTGATTATCCGAACATTTCAACTGAATTTATGCTTATTGCAAAAAATGCTGGATTAATTCTACCATCAAGCAATAAAGAAAATTTAATTTTTGTGCATCAAACAATTGCCGAATATTGTGCTGCATATTTTTGGATAAAGAACTCTCATTCATCACTTGTGGTAAAAAGGTTTCGCGATGAGTCGATTATACTGGCATCACCAAAAGGTGGTATTGTGGATTATACTCAGTCATTTTCACGTTTCTTAAGCTATTTAAGCTTGGACTATAAATTACTTTTATGGAAACGTTTTAATTTCCATGTGCCATGCTTTGATAACTACAAGAATTTGCCTACACATGTTCATCCTTACCATTTCATTGTATGTGGTCACACTGGAGAACGTTTGCACACTGAATGTCACTTAAGATTTTCACCGCATTCAGTCGACGACCAATGTGAAATTATGGACAAAATTATCTTTAAATTTACTGAAGATCCCACAGAGCTCTATTTGTTTGAAGCACATTTTGAAATGGGAAAATTGTTTCAAAATTTACAAAACATAAGAAAACTAATCTTAGAATACTGTTCATTCAAAATGTGTCCAGAAGAATTTTTTACGCAATATAATAACATTGAGGAGTTATGTTTTTATCAATGCACATTTAACAAATTCAACACAAAATACAAAAGTCTGTTAGGCGACAGTGAACCACGATTGCTATTGAAACATATTAGTATGCAGCACTGTAGTCTGCCAGGAGACAGCTTTTTATCCTTCATACTAAGAACATGCACCAAGTTAGAAACATTTAATTTTGGACCTGGCTCAGATTTGAAAACATTATCACAAGGTTTCACTGCCAAAACTGACTGGATGATGAATTTTCAAAACAATCTTTGCTTGCACAATTCACTGACAAAACTGCAAATTCGCGATTATACAGAAAATTTCAACTATGAGGGAATATTTAGCACTTTGAAACATTTGATTAACTTGGAAGAATTAATACTTGACTTCAAACGTGAACTAACATTCCTGGAAATTCATGCATTGGATATTTCATTCGCTTTTGGGTTGAAAAGTTTATCTTCACTTGAGTTTTTTGATCATTCTCAAAATTCCAGCTACGAGGGAGTATTTACCACTTTGAAACATTTGATTAACTTGAAACAATTATCGCTTAAATTCGAACATGAACTATTACCACTGGAAATTCATGCTTTGGATACTTCATTTGCCAGTGGGTTGAAAAGTTTATCTTCATTCAATTTCGAAGTAAAATGTGCAATGGACAATAACCCAGAACTATTTAGACATTTTACCAAAACTCTGTGTTCAGTTAGCTTGAAAATTTCGACGTCGC
This sequence comes from Prionchulus punctatus, assembly GCA_034698125.1. Taxonomy (NCBI): domain Eukaryota; kingdom Metazoa; phylum Nematoda; class Enoplea; order Mononchida; family Mononchidae; genus Prionchulus; species Prionchulus punctatus. The sequence goes on along the minus strand of JAQGBA010002171.1, from coordinate 3,032 downwards.
CTTTCACCAGTGAAACATTAAAATATTTAGTCAACATATTCAGCAACGTCAAATTAGAAACATTAAAACTTGACAGCTATCAACAACTTTTTTATGATGCTAAAATATTCAATGCCATCGCAGAATGCAAAACGTTGCAGAAAATGACTTTCCGAATGCTAAATAAGTCTGACAAAGCCAATTTTAAGTTGTTTAAAGAAGGAAATGAAAAGAAGAATGATAAACTATGTGTTGATTTTTTTAATTTAATTGAAGAGACAATTTGAATAAAAAGGGGAAAGGTGTTACTTTTTATGATGAAAAACTAACATTTTTATCGGCAATTTGTAATAGCAAACTAATTTTAATTTCGGAAGTTATGACTGACTGTAGTTGAGAAGCGACTATACTTTGACAAATACAGGTTGATTACGCTTCCCAGATTCCTAAAAATCTGAATTCCACAGTGGATCCACATGGACTCCACTAAAAATCCCCCCCTCCTTCCACGAGGATCCATACCAGGTCCACATAAGATTCCACAGTGGATCCACGAGGATCCATACTAGGTCCACATAAGATTCCACATGGACTCCACTACAAATCCCCCCCTCATTCCACGAGGATCCATAACAGGTCCACATAGATTCCAAAGTGGAAAATCTGCATTTCTACATGGATCCAGGGTGGATATCCTGTATCTTATCTTAGTCCTTTCTGTAAATATTTAGAACACTGCAATACTGAAAAATTTTAATACCCAGAGAGAGCAGCAAATTTCACATAATGAGAGACAATTGTAAGCAGAAAAATTTAAAAGGCAAAGTGGCTCAACATTAAGAAGCAACAAATTTTAGGCTTACATTAAGAATCAAAAAAATCGAAGATAAAAAAAGCCACTACCCGCCAACAATACACTTCAGTTCAATTCAGGCATCAAAGATTGGGCAGGACGCTTATGATGACTTTTTAGAGAAAACAGCTGGCGACGCCATGCAGTGTCCATCACCACATCGTACTCATCGGGTTTCTTCGCCAACGGATCTGACACTGAGAGACCAAACAATGCTTCCATCCATGGGAAGCATGTCCTAAAAAATAGGTTCATTAGCACAAGCATGTATGGGCTTGGGGGGGGGGAGGGGGGAAGGAGTTGACCCCACTTGGCTGAAAAAATAGGAAAAAATTCACTTTTGTGGCTGACCCTATATGGATTTTGGGACCTTTTTCGCGTAATTTTTGTGGTTTTTTCATGCGAATTTTTCATTAAAGTCAACTGGGTAAAAAACGACTGGACAGGGTCAAAATTGTCTGGAGAGGGTCAAATTTGCCTGGACAGTCAGCTTTCTTAAGTGTAGGTGTGGTGAGGAGCCTGAAGTGCCTGCTGAGCTATTTTTTAAGCTTTACAGCTCTTGTAAGACCTCTAGCTTCCAAAACAGGGTGAATATCCTGTAAGGAACACAATTCATAAAGTAGCATAAAATATAATCAACTTACTTTTGGCCTTTTGCATCATTTCCCCATTTGTTCATTGTATTGAAGGCCACTTCTCCATCTCAAACCTTTTCAACGCAAGAAGCTCGCTGTGCAGCGCGGCCACATTGTCAGGAGGCGACTTTTCGATTTCAGCCAATTTTTTTATATTTCCCCAATTCTTCGTCCAGACTGACACTTCCCAAAATTTTTTCAGGTTTTCTGTAACGGAAGCAGCAATTGCTTTCAGGCAAAAAGAATGAGCAAAAACTAAGGAACTTACTGCGAATTTTCACCACACCATCTGGATCTCTGTCCAAGCAAAGACTTCCTCTCATTTGACGTTTCACTTGTGAACGATTTGGCTTTATTGAACATCCAGAAGTACAGGTCATCCCCATAAAAATGCCGCCCAATCTGGAAAATCTCGCAGTGAATATGCGCCCTCATCCAAGGAATAAAATTACTTACAGCACGTATAAACTCATCTTCTTTCGTAGATTTGCAAAAAATATCATTAACACTGGCCATGCGATCGATACCCATGTAGATGATGGGATCCATTTGTGAATCAAACAAATCATTCAAATCATGAACTAAGGGGTCACTTGAAACCATCTACAACACAAGTGGAAAAGTTATAAGTTGCACCACAAGAGGGAATGGGGGGAGGGCTGAACCCCACAAAATGCATTACTTGTACGAGACACATAGGTGGGTGTTGGATTCATCCACGGCCCTGACCCTATCACTGATCAGGGGGAATAGAGGTAAATTCCTTACCTTGCCTCCTATTTGACGGCTAATTTCCGATGTTTTCCGTGCGTTTGAGTCCAACTTTTTGTTCAAATCTTTTTGCAGTTTGATTGAATCGTTTACACGGTCAGTTAATTTCTTGATTTTCTCATCTCAAGTGGCAGACGAGCGCTTAACTTCTTCCAAAAGGTTGATAGCTCGTCAAATTAACTGATCAGTATTCGAAGCCTTTTTGTCCAGTTTTCGCCACTTTTTCCCCTGGTTCCTCCTCCATTTCTAAAAGACAGGAAAGGTCAGGCTTAACTTTTTGACCCTATATCAGAGATGGGCACATTTTAGGTATTTCAGGTACAGGGTCGATGTTTGTAACTAGCTTGACAATACCTACCATCATAGGTTTGCAGCTACCACTTTCTGGGGATGGGGGGGGGGCTGCCCAATGTAATTTATATCCCTATACCTTATTGTAGGAATATACCTAATGTACAATGGAAAAACTTTCTGCCTGGAGCCCAGACCCCCACACGATCATGTGTGCCTGCCATCATCATTAGATAAAAAATGACAATAGGAAAACTGGTAACCAAGCACAGCTACCCATACATACCCTCTTCATCCTCAACATGCTCATCTATGCTACAGTCAGACACGAAGACATCCGGACTTTTGTTGACTTCAGAAACTTCGTCGTGTTGTTCCCGAATCTGCGGCTCTTTCGAGATGGCATCGAAATGTTTGACTGATATTTTTTCCGCCTTTTCTGCTGAAGTTTTATCCACATCTAAAAAAGCAATTAAAAACGGCATAACTGCACTTTAATACAC
>JAQGBA010002170.1:0-10059 GCA_034698125.1 Prionchulus punctatus | reverse complement strand
ACCCGAGACCTAATCGTGGTACCATAAACCCTAATCAGATTCAATCAACTATAGTAACGAGTGTAGCAGTCGTTACATCGAGAACTAGTTCCGACGGCCACAGAACTAGTTCTAGTTCCTTAGTTTCAAAATCTGAGAACTAAGAACTAGTTCCAAGCAAGAACTAGTTCTGACTAGTTCCAAGATTAGTTCTTAGTTAACTAATGACAACGCTAACTACGACACTTAGCAAATTCTGGTTCAGCATTTCGTTCAGTTTCTTGTACGAAGTTAGTTCCTCATTTTCAATCATTCGTTCATTAATATTGCACTGCCTTTCATTTTCAAGCAATAGCTTTCTAATTGATATTCATTAGCTAATGAATGCATCAGAGCTAATTTGCTTGGAAATTTTGGCAGGCTGATAAATTTATGTTATGGTATTATGCATAATTAATTTAGTGGAATTAAAAATTGAATCGCTTGAAAATAAAGCTGTAAATTTTTCATGTGTGAAAAATGTGTCGTGTAACTATAGTTTGTCGGAAAACAAAATTAATGACATCATAAAATATGATTTGTCGTCATTTTACATCGCAATGCGACACGCGACAGACATACTCTTTACTGTTCAATAATTATTACCTGAGTCCAAGTTTAACTTCTTCAAAATCTTTGTACAGTTCTTCAATGAAGTCGACGAGTCAGTGCGGCCTGTATTTTCATATATTCTTTGTATGCCATGATCATCCGATATTTTTTTTTACAAAAAACTCAACGAACTTCGTGTAATTATAGTATGCCCTAATTCGTGCAGAATTGTTGGGCCAGGACTTTTGTACTTTTGCTTTTAGTTCCACTTTTTCGTAAATATTCACCATTCATAAATTTTAAAACAACTTTCATGTATTAACATGCGACCATGTTCATAAAAGTAAGTTGAAACAAACTGTAACATTATTTCAAATCATATTAATTGATCACTGAACCAAATCAACGTCTCAAAGTGACGACATGGCATGTTGCAATTGTTCGACCAAACGAAGGCTAGTTTTGAAAAAAAATTGCGATCAGAAAAGTGACGAATTTTTTCACACTCGCAAATTTCGCAATGACAAATTAAGGTCGCTTTTGCGGATGATGTCAGTCAAAAGTGGGAAGTTGTGGTTCATTGAAAAGAAGAATAACAATCAAAAGTACAGCGTTCATTCATTCATTTATTAGGTGTAAATGTGTATAAATTCCAAAAATGGATCGGAATTTAAAGGTCCCATGAGAAAAAGTGTTTCAGCAGTTGAAAAAATGACCATAAACAATTTCACCTTTTAAAGTTGCAGATTATTACATAAAAAACAAATGTATCATCCATGAAAACAATTAACCAACATTTTTTTGTTTTGTTTGCTTTGCAACATTAAATTTACGTGAACCATTAAAATGCAATTTCACATGCACTTGTTCGAGACATATAAGTGCGGGACTATATACGTCTCTTTCATTTTTTCTTCAAGACTTAAAAACAATTATGCAATTATATCCATGTATTCATAATTTTTTTGCATGTAATTTGTTTCCTTTTTCAATTTCCAGTATTTTCCAGTATTTAAGGTTCAACCTGTCGGCCATACACGAAAAAATTTTCCGATGCCCTAGAATCGAAAAATTGCTCCCATAGTCGGTGCCCACAATACCGTCCCCATTATAATATATAGTCAGTCGCATGGCGTGGCATGCGTAGAAAACATCTGTTTTTCAGTTGATTTCTCGAACAAGTCAAAGAATAGTTGGTCAGTGTTGTTGTGCGTTGAAATATTTGTGCACAATAGAAGAAGAATGAAAAATGAAGAGACGAATGGCAAAGTTCGATCGACTGCCGACAGGTGACATCTTGATTACAATTAAAGAGATCATTAAACCTTATTGGCCAGTGTATTTATATTGTTTTTCAGATACGACTTGAAGTCAAAATTCTTACCTGAATCCCTCAGGGTTATCTTATCAGATCATGATAACACTAAAAGCTATACATCCAGTTTGGACTCGCTGCAAAAGATTGAGTAAGATAAAATCAGAAAAATTTTTCATGCCTACACTTTTAGATCTCGAAAACGTTGCATGTGATTTCATTTTCGAAATTACACCAAAATTTTTGTTTCAAGGCAAACGAACCAGGAAAGAAATAAGAAAAGACGCTGGTTTTCAATAGTTTTATCATGGATTACGATATTTTTTGCATTGCTACAGTTTTCCATGTTTTCCTCGATTCTGGGACCATTTCTATCAGTTGTAAGTGAAGCGTTGAAGCAACTATAGTTCAATGTCAAATTCGTTCAAGCGACCTTAAATTCGTTTTTGAAATGTAATTTCGAAACCTTGACAAGTGTGAAAATGTACAAGGACATTTTTTTTCTCACTTCCTCGACTCTATATCACTTTTTATCACTGGACAGTGAAATTTTGGTCAATTTTTTTAAATTTACAAGAATTTACGCGTAACTGTAGCCTTCGCAGAAGTTTATCGTCTTTGTTATTCTTTTTTCAATGAACACCACCTATCTACATTTGAATAACGTCATCCACCAAAACGACCTTAATTTCGTTTTTGAAAAATGACACTTGGCAACATTTCGAGTGTGAAAAAAATTTCCACTTTTCATCGCAAATATTTTGTTAAACTAACAATTGTTTGGTCCAAGTTGCAACAACAATAAATTTTCGCCACGTTTTTCATACAAGGGTTTGACGACTTGTATTTAGTTCATCGATCAATTAATAACACTGTAGTTGCATAAGGACTGTCTACAGTATAGTTGCAAAGAAGCCATAGTAGAATAGTGATTATAGCTACAGAAAGACCGTAGTTGCAAAGAGTATAGTTGCAGAGAGACTACAGTTGCAGAGACTGTAGTATCAGAGAAACTACAGTTGCAAAGAAACTATAGTTGCAGAGAATATAGTTGCAGAGAGACTATAGTTTCAGAGAATACTGTTGCAGGCAATTTTTTCTTGACTAATCCTTGATTGTATAACGTGCCTAACATTCATTTATGAATTGTACGGGATTAAATTAAATTAAATTAGTTTGCTGCAGAGAAACTATAGTTATAGAGAATATAGTTTCAGAGCAGATACTATAGTTGCAGTGGGTATATAGTTACAGAGACTACATAGTTGCATTGACCAAAATATAGTTGCTTTTACTGTTTCAATGGATTATAGTTGCCGCCAGCCTTCAGTTGTAACTGTAATTTATATCTCCTTAACAACACTTTTATGCATGAAATTTGCTTCAAAACATGTTTTATGAGTCAGTAAATGAAAATACGCCAATACTGTGGGACAACGCATGAATTAGGGCAAAAAATTAAACAAATTTCACTGGATAATTTTCGCAAAAAAAGGGCACGTTGCGTGACTGATGATCATGGCACAATATATTTGCATTGTTGAAATAGAGGTCACGTTGTGGCTCATACGGTTTCGTACAACAACCACAGTAACTAAGTTTCTTAGCAACTATAGTTTATTTGCAAATATAGTTTCTTTGCAACTATAGTAAATTACTAAACACTGTGATTCAAACAATAGAATGCAACAATACTACAATTAGCTACATCATCCATCACACTGATGAGCATGAGAAACATTTCTAGCTTGATAATGGAATCTCGAAAGACTTTGCACCTTGGACTGTAGTTGGATACAGTTTCGGCCAGATGATAACGCCGCCGTTATTCGGTTTGTGGAGCAATAGAACAAAAAAATGCCGCTTGCCAATCGTTACCGGGCTATTAGTCATTATGATGGGCAGTACAGCATTTTGCTGTCTGGAGGCGTTTCCGAGCGGCACAAGGAAGTGGGCGATGCTGGCGACAAGAATTTTCATCGGATTAGGATCAGGTATGAGATTTCATATCTTCTTAGTTAGGACAATAGCCAGCAGGGATTTTGGAATTCTTTTTTGCAGGAATCGTTAGTGTATCTCGAACTTATTGTGCAACAGCAAGCACTAAGAGTGAACGGGCTAAAGCCATAGCAGGTTCAACAGCTGCACTGGGCTTATCAGTTATAGCTGGTCCAGGTAATACTTACTAACTGGGCCAGTCAGATTATTTGTTTTTCTAATGACTTTTCATGCCATTCAGGGGCTCAAGGCGTATTTGCTTTGATTGGGTATCCGGGTGTTTATATTCACACGTTTCATTTGCACATGTACAATGCCCCTGCTTTCGCAACTATAATCGTCGTGTTCATCCTCATTATCCTCAACAGTACCTTGTTACTCGAAGAATATCCGGGGGTCGAAAAAAGGGATAACGAGAGTGGTAAGTGATATCAAAGTTGTCAACTATAGTTGTCCTTGTGGGCACTAAAGTCGCAAAATTGGTCAACAATAGTTGTCTCATCGATTAACTATAGTTGTCAACTATATTTTGTCTGAGTATCAATTTGTGTGACATCAGTAAACAAGTATGGTCGACTATAGTTGAGACAAAACTACAACTATTATAGTTCTTTAATTGACACCTATTTTGATCGTGGACAGTCTCTTTTTTAGATAAACATTTCACTATCCGAGCATTACCCAAGTACGATAAATTTGGCGCCTGGCTGTTGATTTGGTGCTGGTTTTGCATATGGACGGCATTGACCAATTTTGTCATGTAACTATTTGGTTGACTGTTGCAAAACAAATTTCGCGCCATCTTTTTCTGTTTATGCAGACTTGGTGTGCCATTTACGCAAGCACAATTTGATTGGTCCTTATCAGAAGCCATTCTTTACAATGGCGGAATTTTTGGAGCTTTCGCAGCAGTTTCACTCACTGTCTATCTGTTTTTCGCATTTTACGGAGCAAAGTATAAAAAGGCACACTTCAGCATGTTCGAAAACAAAATATCTCACTGGCTATTGCAGATTGGACGACCGAATTCCAACTATACTGGGAATGTTCTTGATGTTGGCATTTTACCTGCTGACCATCCCTTGGCCAGGGTATTCGCTGCCCAGCAACTTGATGGGCTCGGAAGCCGATAATCTGACGATCAATATGACGCTGATATGTAAATACGCAAGCAAATCGTGGTGCTTCGATACGCCACGAATACCGGTCGCACTGTACCTCGCCAGTTTCTCATTATTGGCAGCCGGCTTCCCAATCGCAAATTCTTCACTGTCTTCTCTACTGCCCAAACTTCTGGGACCCAGAAAACAAGTAAATTTGTCTTAGCTATCAACTTATAGTTGTTTAATTATCATCTATAGTTGTGTTGGCTATCTACTGTAGTTGTCTCCGTAATTTAACTGTAGTTGCCTCAGACATCCGATATTTGTCTCAATGATCAACAATAGTTGGCTCATTGATCAACTATATATTTGTCTATCAACTATTGTTGTCTATCAGCTATAGTTGTCATTCAAGTACGATCAATTTCTATATTGTCTCAAAATCAACTTCAGTGTCTAAGTTATCAACTATAGTTCCTTCTGTGATCAAACTATAGTTGGACTTTTGATAGAGTTGTTTACTGAATGAATCCGTTGAAGTTTGATTTTTCTATCTATTTCGCTTCAGGGCATGATGCAAGGAATTTACGTGACGACGGGTGGTTTCGCTCGACTTCTAGGGCCTCTATTAATAAGGTTCGACATTTCGCTCGATTTCTAGTTTCGCCGAACACTTTCCATGTCTTTCTCGGAAGTTTTCCGTCACTGACGTTCGGTGACGATTTCGTGATGTCATTATTTGCGCGATTTGCCAACATGAATTTTGTTTTCAAAGTACCTCATCGGTACACTTTTTGTTTTTCAGTTTTATTTTCACACGATTCGGTCCGCAGTGGTCGTGGGCATTTACGATTGTACTGATAACGACTGGGATCTTATCAGCGATTATCTTTCGACGGCGATTGGTCGCCTTGGACCCTGAGCCCAAATTGAAAGCTGGGGAATTTTATCATTATAAATTCGGAGTTGTTTATAGACTGTAAATTCGAAGTTTAGTTTGTAAATACGAATAAAGATCGTTAACGCTTTTGAACTATATCACTTGCAACTATAGTTTCTCTGCAACTACATTCTTTTTGCAACTACAATTTCTGTGCAACTATAGGATCAGTGCAACAATACTTTTTGCGCAACTATAGCCTGTCGGCAACTACAGTCTGTGTGCAATTATTGAAAGTGAGTAACTATAGTTAATGCAAATATAATCTCCAGTCAACTATAGTACCTGTACAACTGTAGTCTATGCAAATATAATAACTAAGCAACTATAGTCTCTCTGCAACTATATTCACTTGACAACTGTAGTCGCTGAAGAACTATAGATTTTGGCTATTAAGTCAAACTTATATTTTAAAGCAAATTTATTGCGCAACAACTGTCTTCGTTCCTGAGATTGATGACTAAATTCTTGTTCCTCCAAGTGTCTAGCAAGCAAAAGTGAAAGTTTACTTGCGGAAACTTTTTGAAAATGTTTGCTCATTTAAGTTCTGTGGTTTTTATTTGCTTGACACTGACATATTCACTTTGCAGCGATCTAACAGTAAGGATAGTGGCCATACTTTTCCAGTGACTACAGTTGTTCCGTGACTATAGTTGTCCAATGATATAGCTATCCAGTGACCATATTTGTCCAGGAACTATAGTTGTCCACTGACTATAGTTGTCCAATGATATAGTTGTCCGGTGGCAAAAGTTGTCCACTGACATCGGTTTCCATGACTGTAATGTCCGCTGACCATAGTTGTCCACTAACCACATTGTCCAGTGGCTATAGTTGTCCAATAACTATATTTTCCAGATTATAGTTGCACATTGACCATATTATTCAATGACTATAGCTGTCCAGCGACTATAGTTGTCACGGTGACTACAATTGTCCACTGATTATTGCTCTCCAGTGACTATAAGTGTCCAATGAATACAGTATAACGTTAGTTGTCCCATGACTGTAGTTTTTCAGTTTTAAATTAGCTCATAGTGACTATAGTTGTGGTTACTATGAACTACTTTAAAGTAAATCATAGCAAGCGTTTTTTTTGCATTCTCAGCCGCAAATCAAGACCAAAATATGGAACTATCAAAATCTGCCCAAAAAGTCAACGCAAAGTCTGTCGCTGCATTCGCTGAACACGACTTTTCGCAAAGATCGACTGGCTCAGTTGACGTTTCACAAATCGTCCGAATTGCAGCTGAGCAACTTCAGTGAATTGGCGATTTGCGATAATAGTTCGCTGACGCTGAACAAAAATTCGGTGCTTCAAGTGTTGGAATCGAGCGGATTTTACATTCAGAAATCGAGCATGATCGTAATGCTCAGTGACAGCCTGGTGACAGCCAGTCGAAGTATGGTCACCATAGGCGATGCAACTGGTACGACAAAGCTGACTTTGTTCGCCGATGCATCGATGAACATCAGCGATGGTAAAGTCGACGTTCGCTCATGGTCGCAAGTCATCTTGATGCCCAAGTCGCGCTTGAACATCAACAGCGAATCGAAGCTTATCGCTGCAACTTTCAACTTGATCGTAGGCCAGTCGAGCGAACTATCGCTGTCGAATTCAGTAACTATCAGCGGTGCTACAATCAAAATCGGCGCACTATCTGTAATCAGAATGAGCAACGAACTGGTGCTGGCTGAGCACAGTTTGTGCAAATTCGACGATATCTCGAAATTCGTCGGCGAGCGCAAGTCAACTATGGCGCTGTACAATAGTTCGTTGACTTGCTCGAAAAATACGAAAATCAAGCTGCATGAAGACGCGAATTTGGTTTTGAGGCGATCGACGCTGTCAACGGCCAGCGACGGTATGAGGATGGAAATCGGACGGAAATCGTCGCTGAAGATTCTGTTTGCCGATTGCGTTATGATCGCCGATTTGATTGTTGCAGACGGAAAATCGGTGAATCTCAGCGGCGATGTGGAATTTGAAAATGTTTTGAAATGTTCGAAAAAGTTGTAATAAAAGTCGATTCAGCGATCGAAAAGTGTCTCAATTGTCAACCGTAGTTGCCCCAGCGATCGAATATACGAGATAGATGTCCCGTTGTTCACCTATAGTTGCCTCAGTGGTCAACTATAGTTATCCCAGTGTCAATTAAAGTTGCCCCAGTGGTCAACTATCTTGTCCCACTGGTGAACTCTAGCTGCCCCATTGGTCAACTGTAGTTGCCAAGTGTTCAACTATAGATGCCTAATTGATGAATTATTGATGTCCTTACATTGCTTGCTAACCAGTTTCTATTACTCACAAACATCTCAAAAATGATACCAAAGGTGTCTGGGAGTATCCACATCGGTCGCAAACCGGTTTTCACATGAATCACAAAGTCAATAGGCATTTCTAAGGTTTGACAGCGAATAACAACAATTAATATAAAATTCGATGAACAACTGTCGCCCTGAAACCCCCGCACACAAAGCGGCCGACAATAAATACATTTGTTAACATTTTCTAGAATTAAAGTGTAAACTTTTCGCAGCAGAGTGTAGTTTCAAAAATGTTCTCGGAAATTATGTTTTTTGTTGTTTTCCTTGCTTTGGTAAACTGGGCTATTTTTCGAAATAAGACCGCTTGCTTAATTTTCTGATGTTTTTAGGCTCAAAGCGAAGTTCAAGCCACTGAAAGTTTGCCATTTTGGGTAAGCCATTTTGTCCAGGGGCTACAGTTGACATGTAACTATAGTTTAGTTGTACACTGATAGTTGTCCAATGGCAATAATAGCCAAATGACTTATTTGACATTGAATTCAAGGATTTATCAGCGGTTAAAAAATGGAATTCGTCCCTGTTACCAAAACAAATGAACGCCGACTGGAACTTAGGTTTGGCTACGTTTAGTTGCGCAATTCAAAAACAAAAAGGCGCCAAAATGAATTTGAACCAAACGGCCGTGATTAGCCTCAACTACTTCAGCATCGTGCAAATGTTCGACACTAGCCAATTGCAAATGAGCGACGGCTCAATGCTGGATTTGAAAGATCAGAGCGAGTTCGCCGGTAGAGAGAGCAGTAACGTTGTCATGGAACAAGGAAGTTCAATAGAGCTACAATCGAGCCGATTGATTCCCGGCGCCATAAACATGGCTAGTGGCAGCAAGCTATTGCTGACCGACGCCAGATTCACTAGCCTTTTGGCAATGTTGAACATGCAGCAGGGTAGTCAGCTGAAAGCCGAAGCACGAACCCAGATTACGTTCTTGGGTGGATCGAAGATGGACATCGGTAAAAATAGCTCGCTGTCGCTGCTTCGGTCGCTCATGACCATCTCGGCTGACGTACATATCGGACAAAGCTGCTTGCTGGAATTAGCTAGCACAGAGTTCACCGTAGTCGGTGGCCAGATTAATATCGGCAAGAAAGTTGAATTTAAAACCGAGAGCAAGACCGCATTCACCATCTTCAGCTCCGAAGTGACTTTCACTGAAGGCGCCAAAATAGCTCTCGGCACGCACGCCGAGTTCACCATGGACCGGAACTCCGGATTAATCATGGCCCGTCGTGACTTGCGCTTGAAGATCGAAGAGAAAGGCTCGTTGAAAATCGAATCCGGTGCACATTGCTTGATGACCGACGACCTCACCGTGACGAAACAAAGTTCGAAAGTGTTCTCACCGACAACCAATGCCGACTCTTTCCGATGTTTCGACACTGCGCAAAAGTTACTCGACGAAAAGCGACAGCATTTTCCGGACAATTGAAAACGAGCAACTCAATGATTGGGTCTATACCAAAGATATTTCTGCAAATTAAAATTAGTCTTTAGACAGTCAATTGTTATTGTGATCCTATGTCAAAACTAAAGTTGTTTGAAGTATCGATTGCTAAATCTTAAATACACCTTACATCTGTGTGCTCGGTTGCGATCGATGATGATCAAGATTATCCACATTGATCCTTGAAGTCATGTAAACTCCATGATTGATAACGATCCAGGATCCAGGTTCGACCGATTAATCGGTAGCCGATTTAAATCGGCCGATTTTGGCCTGATCGGATCGGAATCGGTTTTTCCGATTTTTGGTGCCGATTTTCGATTTTTTCCGATCTTTAAACTTTTTAGAATTTTTGACTGCT
>JAQGBA010002169.1:0-10064 GCA_034698125.1 Prionchulus punctatus | reverse complement strand
TGTATTTTTGCCAGGACCAAAGAAATTCGTTCATTAAATTGAGTGTTCACTAAACACAGTGGTTGTTAAATCGAGAGAAATTGAAAAAGAACTGTACTTCGGCTGTCGAACGATACGTACGTCCGCCCATGAGCCTTGGCAATTGGCAAGTGATTTTTGTTAACTAAAAATAATATATAAATGCTCGTCGATTAAAGGCTCCTTCTTTGTCTAACTGTTTTTTAGTCGAATAAATATATTCTGTGTTTTAACTTTAAGCAGTTTTAGTTTTGTGTGCGCGTGGGGCAACCACCGCACGATTTTAATTTACTTAATTAACAACACTTTAATTACAACAACAGATTCTTCAGCAACAATGGAAATCTGGACAATACCACGAATTCGACCAAATGGAATTCATTCAACGCTACCACTACCATCAGAGATATTCCAGACGAACGAGATTTATCCAGCTATTAAGTTCACATTAGTAACAGCGGGTAAAATTGTTAATAAAAATGCAAATTTTGCACCCACTTGCTACAAAACCATCGTTCTTAATATCAACCGCTTCCGAGAGAAAAATATTGTTTCGCTTTAAAATTATACTCATTGTTTCATTGCCGCTAGAGGTCGTCTACCTGCTGTACTTGACTGGCTGACGAATTGAATGGAATTTTCAGCTAAAAACCAAAATTGTGATTCAAATTTACAATTAAACAAGGTTGATTCATTGTCTATTATTCTTTTTGCAATGAGTTGATTTTCTTTGAATAATGGGCATGATTCGCTTAAGCATGTTCGCTCCACTTTATGATGACTAACAGTAAAAAAATAGAAAGCATGATTTGTCTCGTTAAATGCCTTTGTACAGTGAGGCATTGTTGACTTGCGAGCTAAAATTATTTCTTCTGTGCGTAGGCTGCTAACTAATAAATATTGTAGCAAAGAGGGTGAAGGTGACCTTGCTAAAAATTTTTGTCAAAAAATTTAGTCTTTAGTGAACAATGAATTTTGTTTTAGCTGTATCATTTGGTTTAGCATTTTTAGCATGTTTTACCAATTCAAATTCTGACACCAACAGTCCGACATCTACCGGTAATACGGCTGATACCAACAGTGCGCCATCTTCCAGTTATACAACAGTTCATCCAACCACCGCTGATACCAAGAGTACGATATCCTCTGGTTATACAACAGTTAATCCAACCACTGCTGGTACCAACAGTATGACATCTTCTGATTATACAACAGTTAATCCAAACACTTATGACACCAACAGTGCAACGTCTGGTTATAGAACAGTAAATTCAACTACTGCTGGCACCAACAGTACGACATCTTATGGTTATACAACAGTTAATACAACCACTGGTGATATCAACAGTACGACGTCTTCTGGTTATGCAACAATTAGTTCAACCACTGATGATACCAGTAGCACAACACCTACTTCTGGTAATACAACAGAACCTGAATACATTAGTACACAAGTTAAAGCTGTAGGCGGTTTAAATGGAGGTGAAATTTTTGGAATCGTACTGGCTGTATTTATCGTTTGCCTGTTGGCCGTCTTGCTCATATTGTATATTAGACAAAGAAGAAAGACAACAGAGTCTAATATTCGTTAACAAGCTCATAATGACAACTCCAATGTCGAGCGACAGATGAAAATTTGTTAGATGCCAGATTTTTACGAGGACTTCTGACAGTAAAAATATGTTGCAAAAAATGTAAATTGCTGGGGAATTAGTATGTTTTTATAATGTTTACTGCAAAGTAAAATAAATCTCTGTAACAAAAATTCTGTGAACAGATTCACTAAAACATCGCGTGCATAATTTAATATTTCAATTAAAGACTCCAGCAAATTTGAATTCCTAAACGGAAACTGTACATCCTTAATTTGTTCTGCATCTGAATGAAATGTGGGGAAAAAAAACAGAAAAAAAACTTTGTTTTTTTTCGATTTCTAGCGACATCAGTCTAATTTGCTGTACGGATTGGAAGTTGATCAAGACAACTGGTACGCGGCAGAGTTGGTATACACACAGGGTTCCTCCATCAACTATGACACCCATGTTACTGCCCTGTTTATCGCGACTCCCTGTGCGGAACATCTGCAGTTCCGAGGCAGGATACCAGCGTGTCCCTTTGCTGATATAAACCACCAGCCATATCCGCAGTACGACCGGAGGGGGATCAAGCCATGAGACCAGTGGCAGCTCCACCGGCAACGGCATGTACAGGATTCTTCCTGGCGGCCATGTTTTCCCGGGGGAAGTCCAGTTTTTCTTCTCCCTTCTATTGGAGTGTAAACCAATGACGAGGTTGTATTTTCAAACATTTTAAAACAAAATAAGTGTAGGGAAAATCGGACTTCGAATCATAAAAGCAAATGTTGAAAACAACAGGAAACCAAATATTGTTGACTGTAACCTGACTGACGTGTCTCCTGCTCGGTGCCAACAACTTATTCGAACAACAAAACGAAACATCGATCAGCGGTAATCGTACAACAAGCCGAGCTACGTCCTAGACTGAATAAAAAAATCACACACTGAATAAAAAGCGATTTACACAAACTTAAATAGGTAGAGCCCGCGCTGGTTTCTATGCAAATTTCTATTTTCTTCTTTTTTTAAAAATATTTGGGCCCAATTGGTTTTTGCCAGTGGGAATTTTGCCCAAAGCCTGACAGCAGGCTTAGGTAATAAGTACCAGAAGCTGCTCAGGACAGCTGGTTCGACCGTGGAGTCTCGCCGCGCTGCCTTTCCTCATCCCCTATCAATCGTTACGGCCGCAGGTTCAGGCGGAGAACCAGCATGTTCCTCTGCCAGCTGACCCCTGGCACCGAATCCACTGCCAGTTGCGGCTTCGTTGAGACGTGTGGGATCTGCAGATGGCCCATTCGCACACGGATGCTGATTCGGAACGGTGCCCGGCTTCAGCGTTCCAACAGAGCCGAGTACTCACTTTTTTCAGCTCCCATATGGTCATCGGAGCAGCATTGGAGCGTGGAAGTCTTAACGAGCATGGTCATGCCTGAAGTTGAAAACAGCACCAATGAGAGGAATCGAATGCAGGCCACTCTAATGTGGAAAGAGAACGACGCCTTGAACCATTGGGCCACCCGGCCCTAGAAAATTTCTTGATAATTATTATTAGACATAGTTTAAATGTTGTTTGCCTATATTTTAGCACATAAGAAAGAAGTCTGACTTGTATCCTTTTTTGCATTCATTCAAACATCAAATTGTACACCATGTATTCGTTTCTTACAATATGCTTATTCCTGCTGTATAATGTGTATTTGGGAAAGACTATTCACAACCTGACTCACGATGCCGAGAGGTTTGGTTTCGGCCTAGATACTGCAGAATTTCTCGAATTAAGGGACAAAAGTACCTCACTTTCCTTCCAGCGAAGTTGTAATTAATTAATTGCAATTAATTTTAACAAATAATTTCAACTCTTCAATCAAACCTTGCTTGTCAATAAACAAATATAATATACAAATGTACAAGTAATCAATAAAGATGAAAGATGTCCTAACTAAAACAATAAGGGTGTAGTGGATTGGAGAGTTATGCGAATGAAACAACAAATATTAAATTTTATTCGATTGTAGTTACAAAAAATAGTCGATTTCAACATCCGCCAAACTGGAGAGAACTAATTTCGTCTTCAATGCAACTACCAACTCTGTTCAAGGAGGCGAGTTATAAAAAATTTTCGACTTTAAGCTCGATGCTTAATTCAGCGGGTGAGAAAACTTTTGGATGGATCATGGAAGATGGTTTCAGTAAAGCAAATCAATCTGTTATCAAAGCCACGCTGATTAGTGGAAATGTGACGAGTGAAGTTAGTTACACGAGCAAGCAGATACCTCGTGGAATCAGAGAAAGTATTATCAATATAGCTTTCGGGCTTGAAAATGAAACAATTTCAATTGAAGCAATTACTGGACAGTTACGAACGAAGGAATTAATGAGTTAATGCCTGTTAACGTCCCAACAAAACAAGGGGATCTGTTGGTTGCCAACGATGCCAACGAGTGAAAATGAACCAATTTCAGTTGAAGGAATTGCTAGTGTTGGATGTTAATGTTGCAGCAATCGGACCTTATACCAATAAACCGTTTAACAAACCGAAGGAAGCTGTTGCAAATGGCACAAAACGAATCATAAATGAATTGGATTCAATCACGCACATGTAAGCTAATTATAAAAAATGAATCGCTAATCAATGTTACTACAATGATTGGAAATGATTGGAAACAATTTCCATTGAAACCATTGATACGAAACTGGCTGTAAAGAAAACAAACACACTTCTAGTTAATGAACAAAGATTTCTGGAAATGTTGCAAGTAAAATTCTGAAATTTCAAGAGGAAAAAATCGTTCTTTAGTTCAATATAATGCTATTCATTGACTTACTCACTTATCTATCTGCGCACTTATCACTTATTCACTTGCTAATCATTTCCTTCGTTTTCTTTTTTATAGGATCTTCTTGTCCATGATGAAGAAATACAAAACAATCTTTGTCTATTGTAGTGATGCGATCGTATCCAGAAAAAATTCCATGAATCATTCCGCCTTCAATGAAGTTACAGTTAAAATGTGTCTGAGCGTCTTTTGCGTAAATTTAGCTCGTCATCGTATTTAACATTATGCGCAGTCTTGCTACTTGTTTTTGTAATTAAAAGTATTCGATAAAATGTTTACCATTTTTCCAACAATGATCGCGGCTTGCAGTCTACTAGGTATCACACATTCTGATGGTAACGATTCTTTCCAACTTCGACTATTCTAGGTATTAAATGTTTAGCAACTGACGCAAGCGAAACAGCCATCCATTCGGATCAAGCAACAAGTTCTCCTCGGCTGAACGCGCAGGAAATCGTTGGTAATTCGTGGCTGAATAAAAATCTAACAAGTCAAACATCAGCTAATAAAGCGGGAAACGATTTCATTTACGGCGCCATTATCGGAATACTAGGAACTGCATCTTTCGTTTTCATAATCTGCATGTTGATTATTATTTTCCGAGTGCGACGAAAGCGATCAACTGTTTCCCATTGTTTATCAAACTCATTACAATTTGGTCATATTTAATCTAACGTGATTACACGGCTTAAGAATTTCCACTATTTCAGCATAAAAATCATCATACTTAGGGGCAATAAATGGAACCTGTTCACAAATAGAATACCATTTCACTCAACTTGTAGATTTCAAAGAAGCACTGATATCTGATGAAGTTCAGAATATTCAAGTTGCAGTTGCGTTATTTTGTGTTTAAAAAAGTCGTATGTCAATAAAGAGTGAGATACATCGCGATGCATGACTAACTCTGAATCAAAAGGTGTCACTTGATACATTATTTTGTATGGAATGTATACATGTAAGTGTGACCTGCGAATAAAATGCACCATAAAAAAGTCTCCGTATTCCTTCGTAGAAAACCAGAAGCCACGCCACATCGACTCACATTCCATCGCGAATCCATTGCTATACATCATCTCTGTCGAACTGTAATAAATTTGCCTTAATGTCTGAGAAAAAAGTGTGCAAATGCGCGTGCAAGTCCGTCATGAAACATTAAAAAAAACACTTGTTGACCATCATTTTTCTTCACACTTGTATGTAAGCGTGAATGTGATTCACTGTCTCCGAAAAAGTGTTGCTATACAATGAATTTCTATGATTCGCTTCTTCACGGCTGTTACCGATGACATTTCTTCAGCAAATTATGTCTAAGTCGGCTCATAAAGACTACGTTTTAGCTTGAAACTTCTCTAAGATGACTATTAATGCGTAGGAGCAAAAACTTTTATGAACTTAGTGAAAAAACGTTGGAAAACGTTGACTTATTGGAAGAAGCTTGGTAATGATGGTTTTTCTGCACGCCATATTCTTAGCTCTTATTCCAGTATTAATCGGGCGAGATAGCCCAACATTTTTCAAGGCAAACATAGGATTTATTGTGCATGCCAACATGTCAATGAATTGTACTCGAGTTGTCGAAGCTAATACGATCAAAGTTGAATCGAATGGAACTACGAGCTACCTAACTGCTACTATTCCTGTGGTAAACCCAACTACCGAATCTTTTCATAGTACCACGGTCAGTTCATTTATACAGGAGCCAAATGGTTTCATGGACTGGGATGTCTTCTTTGTCGAAATGATAGTAAAAAATGGCTCAAATATAACTACGGAAACGAAAAGTATCCAAAATGAAACGTGTTTGTCGAAGTATTACATGCTTGAAATTCCAATACCATTCAATGGATACAAAACAATGGAACGATATGGAAGTATTACAAAAGAGACGGTGAATGTTGCTATTGCAATCATGGAACACAACAAATCGGTTTACTTCAGAAATTTTGACCACTGGCCATCAATCAATGATGTTACGGAATTCTATCATGACGGACCAAATAATAGTGTGGCCATGAAAGACTACGATTCTGTTGACCATGAAGATGTTTTTCTAATTGTTGTAAACAAATTAGCAAGCAACTTGTTACCAAATAGCTCGATCGATACAAGCAACAATCAGCCATGTAAGTAAATCTTTTACCGCTCATATTATTGCTCTGGTCATTTTCAAATTATGAGCAATCCACCACGAATTCAGAGGCCAGCAAGAAGTACGACTTTCTTGGAAAGTAAACCCAGGATATCATGTAATACCTCATTCAACATAGAACGTAATGGGAAGTCCAAAGAATTAACTATCAAATTTGATTCATGACTGTTGCATGCGCAGTTATAACTTGTTAAAGTTAGCGCAAAGTATTCATCAGCGTTTTTACATTTTACGTATTATTAATGGACTTTTGATACTTTCAGCCTCCGAAGAAGTAAATTCTGAAAAGACAACAACCGTGCCTTGCTTAGAGACTTGGGGCATCGGTGTCGGCATTGTAGTGGGAGCTTCCATGATATGCATAATTACGGTATTGTGCTTCATGTATCGCCGCAAACGAAGACGGCGGACAGTTTCCAGCGTAAGTTATACATTGCAAAATAGTCGAGCGTTGATCACCAGCAAGGCGGAAAAGGATGACAACGATTTAAACGGCATGGGTATTGTGAATGAAGCGTATCAAGATCCTAACATTTACCAAGTTCCTTCGAATATACCACTAGCTCCGAGTCTTAACCGAGATGTCTTGTCGAGATCAGGATTGACAGACGGAAGCCAATCGCCCGAATATGAGCAGCCGAAATCCATAAAAGGTCGCACTTCAACCTTTTCGTTGACTAAAGAAGAGAGTGCTGTTTGAAAAGATGGCCTTTTTGTTTTGTTTTTTTGTAACTAGAATATAATTAGGGTACTACGCTACATTAGAATATTACAAAAATTTTATTGTTCTTAAGAAAATAAATGTAACATTGAGAAAAGAGATTATTCAATGAAAAAATACAAAAAACCAATTTTGCAATAGGCCTAATATCACTTGAACATCAAATGTTGCTATATTTGTTTGCTCGCGAATTGCCCTAAAATGCACTGTCCATCACCGGAACTTTTGTTTTTCATCGCGGGAACAACATTTCCATTTAAGTTCGCTTTTCGTAGCATAGTTAATTCAAATTTTTGAAATTCGCGCCCTTATATCTTTATAAGATGCTCAAGGTTGTCTTGCGGTACAGAAAAGAAAACAGAAAAGAAAAAAAATTGTATGTATCAGTGGCATGCAAACAATAACGATTTTGTAATCATATGGCAATAATTAACGATTTACAAAATACTCTTGTCCATCATATTTTGTTATCGTCGCGACCCCTCAAAAAATAAATACTACTGCAAAATGTAGTTAAAATCAAAATCAAAATATCTCACGCTGATACACAAATTAAAATTCTGTTAAAGTCCTTTCATAATTGTCAACTAAAAAAGATTACAGATATAAGGATTTGCAACTAAGGAGGAAAACACAGTTTTGAATACCTATAAATGACTATAAAACACGAGGAGAACCACATTTTGTAAAGTGTAAGCGGGTCAGTAAATGTATTTCTGCCGCACTTGCACATTATTCTTACTGTAATATTTTTTAGCACTAGTATGTAGACTGTAGTCTGTTTATTATGAGACATTTGTGTCGAAACTTACGTAACTTTTATTTGTAAATAATAATGCATAAAAAATTAAGCAAACGTTTTTATGAACAATCACTGTCTAAAATATGGTAGCATTTGCAGGAACTTTTGGCTTTACCTTTATTGTTTGCACATGTACAACATTATCATTGCATTTAAATTTCAAAATTTGAACGCATTTGCAAATTTTTGAAATTGGAAAAGTGATATTTTTTATGAAGCTCAAGATCGTTTTGCGGTACAGCGAGGAAAAAAGAAAACAAAAGAACGATGAAAGTAGAGGCATGCAAACAACAACGATTTCGCAAATAAATGGCAAATCTTGAAACTTCATAAACGACCCATGATCGTTCAAATAGACAGTATCGTACAATTTTAGACAACTGATCCCGCTGGAAAAGGCTGTAACTCCAGTGAAAATTAAAAGTACAATGTCGCAGATGGAAATAGAAATCAAAATTCGATTTGTCTGCTTATTGTTAGCCACCTGCGACGTAACTCGCGTGGACTTACGCTTAAAAATAATAATGCATAAAGTTAATGTTATAAGCTCCGATAACAAAATAATCGCATTCAAAAAAGCGACGCCGAAATAAGTCGTCATCAACAAACCGTAAAGATATTCTTCTCTTACGTTATAACTGTTTTGATAAATGCACGCAATTAATGCAAAAACAAGTAAAACCATTGAAAACAAAAACAAGCTCATTGAAATTTTGATTCCATTTCGTATAGTGAAGTATTTCTTATATTGCAACGGTTTCCAGATACAACAGAATCTATCAGTGATTAAACTTAAAGATAGTAAATGATTCCAAATTATGCAAGAAGTTTGAACGAAATTTAAGCAAAAGCTTATTAACTTTGGTGTTGCTGGGAATAAGTAAAGAAGAAATATGTTCACCAATGGCGAACAAAGAAGTATAGCAGTAGAAGTAGAAATAAATTGGACAAACTGAATTACGAACGAAGAAGTGTTGCTGGTTTTCATCAATCGGTGAGCGACCGCAATATTGAATAGTGAAATAATAAACAAAAAATGCGAGAAAAATGCAACGAAACTACCGAGCGCAGGAAATGTCACGTCCAAAACATAAGCAAACGGAAATAATTTCGTCAAACTTGGATAAAACAATTGACAAATGAATGAGGTAATATACAAAGAAACAACCGAAGGTTTGTAACCATCGCATAAACAGACTTGCGTAAATAAATAAGTATCCTCCATATTTCTAATCAACCATTTCGGATACCCAGTCACGTCTACAGAGTGGAATAACATCGACCATAAGTAAATGAGGAAAGGAAAACTGTCAGCCAATTTGTAAACTTTACCACCACCGCATTCCTCCTGGCATTGACACGACACATTAGTAAAGTTTTCACCATTATAGTCGACTGTATGGCAAAAGGTGTGAATTTGACTCCCAACCTAAATTTAAGAACAAATTTCATAATACATTTTGCAAAATCACTTGATGATCATTTCAAAAGTGATTGATTAAGAACACGGAAAAAAAACAGTGATCGACGATTAATTGGTCTGCAATATTTCTTCCATCACACGAGAAGTGTGAGGCTCATACTCTAGATAATAATTGACAGTGGACAAAATGGTTGATCAATTTCGATAGCAAATCTCTAATGATGATAATTCTATATAAACAGTAGGTGCTGTCTGACCTCATCTCTATCTTGAAACAGTTTGCCTTGTTCTTTTATATTTATGATCGCATGTTGGTAATTTATACAACCAAATATTCCGCCAATAGGTAATCACTTGTGTTGCTTACTTGCAATCCAGATACATTCCATATAGTATTCATTCTGAAAATAGGTTAGACAATATACAAAATCGAGGACAAATACATAACTATAGTGGAAACTCGCGTCGCTTTTATAGCGGATTTGCACCTTTTAACATCGACGTCAAGCAAGGGATCAAAAACATCAGTAATGA
>JAQGBA010002168.1:0-10065 GCA_034698125.1 Prionchulus punctatus | reverse complement strand
ATATTTCCTAAAATTAATTTCACATCAACGAGGAATGTCCAGGCTAATTTTATAAAAAGCCGAAGAAAATTATTGAACTACGAAAAGCGCACTCTCGATCAGAAAACGCATCTTGAAAAAAGAATCTGTTCTGTGTCGATGGCACACACATAAAAATCAAAAAAACCTTGCACTAATGAAGAACAATTCGTAAATCGACATTCTGAACATTCAATAAATGCTGTGGTTGTTTGCGGTTTTTCTACCCTTCTTGCAAGTGGCTAGGTTCAGTGAATGATGGTGGAGTATTCAGGAATAGTACATTAAGTGACAGATTATCCAATTTGCCGGCGGCGTTTTACTCGGCGATTCAGGATATGCTAATCAAGAATACCTAATTACACCGTTACTTATCATAAGAAATTTACAAGAAAAATTTAATCGGGCGCATAAAAGAACTCGGCGATTAATCGAATGCAGCATCAGCGTTCTAAAGCAAATATTTCGTTGTTTGCTCGGTACACTATTGTTTGAACCAGAAAAGTGCGCAAAAGTGATTCAATTTTGCTTAATATTACACAATTTGGTGTTAAGAAGTCAAGATCTTGAAGAACTTATTGCAGAAACTTTGGAAGATGACCCAGTCGATGGAAATTTAGAATCGGAAGCCGATGCGGAACTGTCCAATCAAGTAGAAATTTAAAATATAACATAGATGACAACAATTAATTCGATTATTTTAATTGTGACTACATTTTAATTTTTTACGTCGTATAACAGTTTGCTAAAATAATCATTTTTAGAATATTCACACAATAATAATATAATAAGCTTTAATAATTGTTATATATTTCGCTCATTACGCTTTCATTTGAAGGTATTCTAATTTCGGTCATTGCGGCTTCCATTTGAACAATCTCCAACTGCAATTTTCGATTCTGCAAATCCCAGTTAAAATTTCGTTTCTTCAATTCTTCTATTTCCAGCTCCAGTTTTGTTCTTTTTAACTGATCAACTTCGTTCTGTGTAACTTCGCGCTGTGTATCTTCAATGCCATTTCAATTCATGTTAATTTCAATTTAGTCGAACATTTAGGTTTTAAGATTTGCGGCTCAGGGTCAGTTAATGCGTCCACGCTTTCCACGCTTACGGTTAAAGAATCATTTTGTCGTACATTCTTGCATCCTCCCATGTTTCGGCGATTTTTAGGCCTTCTACCGCCACTGATTCTTTTCCAATTATTTCCAAAACAATTTGGTCGATTTTTGTATGTATCATTCTAATTCCGCCGCCCGCACCAGTGGACCGATTTTTATCGCGTTTAGTCATCGTCAATTTGCGAATGTTCGGCCAAAAAATCGTATCCTGAATGTACGACCAATCTTTTCCATATGGAATCGGATTAAAGCCGTGGATATCAACGCATTCATTGGCAATTTTTTTCAATGTTTTAACTTTCTCTTCTTTCGTTACGACATGAATAAGATCCCATTAAAACGTTTTTATAAGTTTTTATTAATGTTAAAACAATACATTTTTCCTCCTCTGTTAAAGACATTTTCGTAAAGTTTTTCAAATTTTTACAAATCGACGTTTCCACATTAAATTTCACTTTGTAGCTAATAGGAAAAAGTCCTTGTAATTACAAGTTACACAAAAATTTTTATGCAACACTTTCTTGTAGCGCTTGTAGCTAATAGCTCCTTGTAGCTTGTAGCTTGTAGCTTGTAGCTTGTAATGTTTGTGCAACAGGGTCCATTTTACCAGCAAAAGTTCATCAGAAACAAAAAGTGACCAATTTTGTCTGGAAAGTGAGTTTTCGTTATTAAAAAATAATTAGAATTGATTATGACCACTTTTGTGTCTGGTGAGTAATTTGCCGAGCAACTTTGTTCGCTAGACAGTTTTGAACTGAATCGAGTCACTGACTTATTCCTCTACTATTGTGCTCGAAATATGTTTTTCGCGCCAACTACGGACGCTCGAGCGGCTTCTACTCGTTTATAACAAAATAAATAGATAATTTCGTTATTAGAAGTCCCGCTGCTCGACTTTCAGATTATGCTGGTGTACACAACATACCCGCTGCTGGATTTGTTTCAGAAAACTTGTAACGGTGCGAAATTTGAAAATGTCCATAAAGCGCGAGCACGGATCGAGCGCCCCGGACAACGGTTTCGAGGAAGAAAATGAAAGCGACGGCGGAACTGTTGACTATAGTTCTTCTTCAACTATAGTCGACGAAAATCCCGACTGTTTCGCGACTGTCATTTCTCGTTTCGACCCTCTTCATAAGAAAAAAAAGTACACGGTGACCAATCAGGAAATCGTGCGCCGTTTGCGCAGTCCCGAGCACATGACAATTACAAAAGTCGAAGAATATGTTCGCGATTCCAAGAAACCGAGTTCAGGTAGAAAATCAACGTTTAGAAACTGGCTAGCGAATGAAATTGCTTGGTAACTCACTCGCCAGACACGAAAGTACTCAAAATCAAGTCTAATAAACGAAAACTCACTTGCCAGACACGAAATTGGTCATGTTTCCTTTGTAATTTGACATTAATGAATTTTTTCTTGTAAAATTGCTCTCTGGACACAACGCGCCATGGGTGGTGACTTTAAGGGAAATTAATGAATCATTTGATTGTTTAGCGCTCAAAAGACGTTTGTCGGCGCTGACTGACCACATGAAACCGAATAAAAGACGAATGAGAACTTCGGCGTTTACGAAATGGACAGAAGGTGAGTTCACTCTAAATTTTGCTCGTTTTGTTATTCTGAAAACAAATTTTGCGTTCTAGCCGAATCGAAAGAAGTCGTGACCAGTTTAGAAGACGATTGCACGGCTTACTTTCCCAAGGACGACGTCGTTGGTATAATCGAAAAAAGTGTGAAAACGTTGGACCACGTTTCGAAGAAACTAAGCCTCGAAAAGACTAGGTGAGATTTTTGCAACGAAAATACAAATTGAGTTCTAAAAGTTTGTTTTTTCGAACGACTTTCAGGGAAATTCTGTCTGCCATTTCGTCGAGCATAAACAGCGTGGAAAATTTCGACAATCCGACTTGGAGCCAATACGCGATGATAACTCACGAATTCGGCCCTTGGGCCATGAAATACTTTTTGACAATGCTGATCGATAGTTGCGACAGTTTATTGTAGTTATAATCTTGAAAATAATAATAAGTGTCCATTTTATTGTATTAAAACATTAATAAAAATGCTACCGAACGCGATGAAACGAAAGTCATTACAATTTATTTGTTTTTCTAACCGAGAAACGAGATAAAACTAGTTCAAAACATTTAATGTGTTTCTCTTACTGGTTTTTATGCGTTTTTGGTTTAATGAATGTAAAAGATGTTTTGTCGGAGCTGACTGACCGTTCGTGATCCTTGGCAACCATAAGTTCTTGCTAGTACAGTAACCGGTCAACTATAGTAAATTGAACAACTACAGTCTGTGGACAACTATAGTCTAGACAATTTACATTTCTTTTTCTCAGGAAAGGCATCACATTGGTTATCAAGCAATATTCATGTGCAATTCGAATCTAGATTGAATTTTACTCTTAAAAGGATTATTGCGCAATTTGGGCGGCAGTTTTTGCGGAATTCGCAAAGAATCGAAATTTCAAATCGTTATTTCAAGTTAAAAATTTATTTCATTTAATTTTTTTAATTAGAAAACGCTTGCTGGCGCAATAAAGCTTGGAGAGGAAAAAATAATGTTTAGGTATGTTTTTCTCGATTAATTCGAAAAATTTGCTCGATTTTAAATTGAAAAACAAAATTTCAGCAGTGGAACACATAGAAAGCGGTTGAAAGATGTTTTAAATCCGACAACTCCTCGACGGCATAATAAACTTCGCGAGGAATATTTTGTATATTTCGTGATTTTCAAAAATCAATCCGTTTCTCGGAAATTTTCGGACGTTTACTTCCATAGTAAACGTTTCGAAATTTGAAAAAATCATAAAATTGCTCAGCGAAACCGAAATGAAACAAAAAAATGTATACGTCACTCGAAATCAGAACTTCCTCGTATTATATTTTGATTTTAAAATATCGTTTTCAAGTGTCTGGCCTTTCGTTACGATGTCGAATTCAACGCAAATGAAATAGAAATTGCGTAGAATGTGCAATTATAGTTAAGCAAGACAGCGAAATTTATTAATTCGAATGTGCAGTTTGTAATCAAGGAAGCAGCGAAATTTTTTAATTCGAATTTCACGTTTGAAAAATGAGCGCCGGGAAAAAAAGTCCAACAAACAAAAGTAAGCGTTTTTCGCGTATTTTTTCGTTTTTTACGAAAATTGCTCGATTTTCATTCGGCGAAACAAATTTTTAGCAGCGCGAAAGCCGACGAAATGTTGACGGCGTCGGGCATCGGTGTATTGTCGTCAGCCGGCTTCATCCCATTCGGATGTAATTTTTCGAGCCATTTTTCATATATTTATTTCATGTTTCATCTCATTTTCGGAATAGCTTTTGCTCCGTTTTGGATTTTTTTTCTCCCGTTTGGGAACGATTTTTGTTAATTTAGGGAAGGACGGCGCTTGTAGATTTGAAACTTAAAATTTTTTCTTAAGACTATGGGCGCTAAAATTGTTTACGTAGTAAATGTATTTTTTACCCCAATTTCTCTCAGCTAGGGCGAATTTTTTTGTTTTTTTTTAGCCTGTCAGCGTTGAAAGTCTCTTTGCCGCGCTGAACATTGAACAGGAAAAACGGGAAAAACAATTAGAAATAGAGAACAATCAATTACGCTGACGATTAGCGCGATACGAAACAGAAAATCTTGCCGGTAATAGTGTGAAGTGTACGTTTCGATGATTATAAAAACATTTTCTTGGTGTTACTTTATGACCCATTTTGTTATTGATTGAGTCGAAAATTGATGGATTTTTCTATTTCGTTTCGCGTGATTAAACAGTAATTTTTTTTATTCGAAAAAGTCATATGTTGTTGTTTTTTTAAGTTTTTATTTCCTTTGTACATTTTATCGTTTTAAAATGATTGATTTTATCGCTATTTTATTTCAACGTTGGAAATTAAATTAAATACGATCAATAGTTTAAAGGCGACTATAGTTTAGGATGCTCTATAGTTGTCGGGCAGCGACCACTTCACTATATAGTTTGAAGGCTATATGCAGGTACTATAGTTCGCGACCTTTCCCTAATTTTGGTTTTGAAATTTGAAATGAGGGTCATGCTTGATCGTCATATTTATCACTTAGGTGCTGGCTCGAAGTCATAATCTGTTTTTTTTGTTTTCATTTCCTCACTGAATTTGAATATTTTTTTTCACTTTCTCGAAATGGGCGCAAAAACTGATTACATAAAAAAAGTGTGATATTCCTAGAAAGCGACCTCATTTACTCCATTTGCTAACTGAAATTGTGTTTGATTTTGCCTTTTAGCCGCCGACGGAGGCGGAAATCCTACGCGAAATCAATCGTCGGCTGGTCGCCGAAGTACAGCGTTTATCAGGAATACTAATCGCGAACGGTTTGGGCCATTTGATCAACCCGCAGCCGCCACCTCCCCAGTATTTCTTTCTTTTTCGTTTCAAAGTCTAGCAACTTTTAACGGTGAAAAATTGCAGAAACATGCCGGAAAAATAATTCGTCGTCTGATCGGCGGAATTTCACGATTTGATATGATCTTCAATTTTTTTTGTTTTTCGAAGAAAGGTTTCGTTTTTTTTCTGAAGCTTTATTCACATTCCGTGTTAGGTATGCGATTTTCTTGAACCGAAATGGTTTTTGTTTTGTTTTTGTATTTTTTGTTGTAATAAAGTGTTTCGTTTCTACTTAATTTGTGTGTAATTTTTTTATAAATTCAAATTTGCCCCAATTTTTTTTACAAAAGATACAACTCCTTACAATGCTTTATTTTCTTAAAAATGTATTTTCTTTCATTATGTATAGTGTCTTGTTTTGTTTAAACGAAAGTTCATGTTTTTCAATTTGACTTTAAACGGAAAATAAAAAAAACTGCCGGTTATTTTGTAAAGTGCCCATTAGTTCATTTCAACGTTTATCTCGCTACTGGTCGGTTGTGTCGAAATTTGTGTTCATTGTCGATTCAAGCAATTTCGCAATGTTTTTCGTTTCATGATTACATCAATTCAAATCGTTCCGTCGAAATGACACTAGTCTCGATGTAAGTTCGGAGATAGTGGAGAGAGTAAAATTTGTGTAAAGTGCGCAGGATTTCATATCCACTTTTGTCTCGCTACTGGTCGGTTGTGTTTCGATAAAATTCCGTTTTCGCCGTCAATTCAAGCAAATTTCGCGATGGTTTCCGTTCGAAAGTGATTTCGCTCATTCTATGTTCGCAATAGTCTTGATGAGACATCTGGAGGTAGTGCTTTTTGAATATGAAAAGCTGTGTGCATGGAATCACAACGATCGACCAATCATATATCGTAGTGCACACAGTGCTCTGCGGGTTAATCAACCAGCTACTGATTGTTTTTCAAAATTAATAGATCATGTCAAGAATGCAGGTAAATCCATTAATTATCGTTACAAGTAAGCATTGTTCAAACTTTTTCGTTATGATTATTTTCTTGTTTATCGTTTTTTAAGTCATAAGCACTTGCAATTTCAAAAACTACTAAAAAAGAAATCGAATACTTACGACGAAATACATCCGCGTTCCAGGTTTTGATTTGCTTCAAAGGAAGAGCAACTGATCACGAAATTACTGATTTGTTTCCTATGAGCCCAGATTATGTAAAAACAACGCATATCACTGGTGATCTTTTCAACTTAAACATCTTACAACAGAACTGTAATGATACTTATGGAAAAATTCTTGCTGAAATTACGTAGACTACAACTACTACTACGACGATGCCGAACTTGAAAAAGACAGTTAAGTGTGCAGAAAATCGTTGATCAAGCGACTGCAATCCCAAAAAGTCGTCATTTTTAGGTGATGATTGTCAGTATTGTGTTCGTAGCCGTTTTGGTGTTCATACTGATTTTGTTAGTGAGAGGACGTCGTGATCGTAAAACCCAAAGTGCAATTCGAAAACGCCCAAGAAATCGAGAAACAAGGATGATATACGAGTACATATGGAAGAAAGAATCGCAAACGACGAGAATCGAGAAATTGCTAGTGCGAGAAGAAGTCAAATCAAAAGTTTTTTGAATCTATCTGTCATTAAATGAAAATTTACTTGTTTTGTTTCTAATAAGTGACATGGTGTTATTTTAATAA
The DNA here is from genome assembly GCA_034698125.1 of Prionchulus punctatus. Taxonomy (NCBI): domain Eukaryota; kingdom Metazoa; phylum Nematoda; class Enoplea; order Mononchida; family Mononchidae; genus Prionchulus; species Prionchulus punctatus. Next base: position 2,852 of record JAQGBA010002168.1, on the reverse strand, counting down.
TACATTTTGACTCGTTTTAACAAAACATGCATCGAAAGCTTACAACAATGACAAATCGAAAGACCTGCCCGTCCGTCTATCAGTTTTATGAGCGACAATTTTTGATTATGATTGAAAAATGTGTGTAGATTTGATGTCTGGTAATTTGTCAAATACCATATAAGGCAGTATCGTTTAAACTGGACAAGCTAACAGTGATAACAGTGTTAACGACATTTCTTAAATGCAATTTTTTTTCAGGGACAATTTGTTTTTCATCAATTTTACAAAGGCAGTGTCTTAACTTATCAGTTCCTTGCATTATGTTGGATCTCAAAAAGGATGCTGGGTTTAAGTTTTATGTTTAAGTTTATTACGCATTAGATTCTGAAAGAATATAACGGTATTTGAAGAACAAAACAGAAACAACAATTATATCGAAAAATTAAACATAAATCTTTTCTTTTTTTCATATTTCTTTTCGAAACGAACAAACTTGATGACGGAAATCGAAAAAAGTTGCGATATAAGAAGATTATTTTGCGTCAAGAGTCCACTTTAACAAACTACCCAATTCTCATCGTTCGTCGTACGAAAGTTGCTACCCGCATCGACTGGCCGTCAAGTTCGTTTTGGCCAACCAAAAACTAATTAGAATGTCGTCATTTGCCGGAAATCGGTATCCGAATTACGCATTACCAAAGTTTTTCTTTCTGCAAATTCGAATTTCGCCATACAGTATCGTCAGTGTTCGCCTGAAAAACGGTACTTTTCGACCAAATCGCAAACAACCAACCGAAAATCGTTCGAGATATAATCAATAAACGTCGACAGATCAATAAACTGTATATAAATGTAACTATGTGAAGGTGTGTTGACGCTAACTTTTGCTCGTTTTGTTATTATTATGGAAACAAATTTTGCGTTCAGCCGAATCGAAAGGAATCGTGAACAGTTTAGACCGTTGTGCGGCTTACTTTCCTAAGGACGACGTCGTTGGTTTAATCGAAAACAGCGTCGAAAATTTCGACAATCCAGCGGCGCCAGTACGCGATGATAACTCACGAATTCGGCTCTTGGACTATAGTTGGTCGGCAAGGTCAAGAATTTTGTTTGTATTTTTCAGAACGGCAGCCTTCTCGACGGACTGTTTTTATGGAAACGATGCGTCGAAGATTGTACGATTTGCATGATGTCCGTGCACGGGTCGAGTTGCAAATTGCCGAAGGTCACTTGTCGTCAATCCAAGAAGAAATTTCACGCCGAATGTTCGGTACGTTCTCTTTTCTAGTTTGTGGTCAAATCTGTCTCGATTTTAATTTCGCGACGTTTTTTGCAGCGTAAATGATTCGAAACGAGCAACAGCGCAAACTGTCCGCCATGTCGAACGGAATTTAGCAATTGATTTTTCGAGATTAATTAATTTAATTGTTGAATTAATTGTTTAAAAAAAATTATAGTACAATTTTTATTGCCGCGAGTAAAAACCTACTTTGCTGCAAAAAATATCATGCTTTATAACAATTGAACATAAAAACTGCATGTAGAATGAATTTGTGTTTATTGCTCGACACGAAATTATCAAAAATAACAAAAATAAGGATTTTTATCCACGAAAAAAAATAAGACAGGAGAGCCTTCCAAATAACAATTTTCGACCCACTCAGACTTAAAAACAAATTTCGGTCTTTACAAAAAGTCATTATAAAAACAATATCGATAAAAAACGAAACATTATATTTCAATCATTTTTCTTTTTCTTTATAAAAAAAACAACGTTAAACACGTCACTTTTCCGCCGATTCGTACAAGTTTTCTTCCGCTAAAAAAAGGAAAGATCTACAAACACAACCATTGGTTTTTAATCCACTTTTAACACTTTTCCTCTAAACTATAGTTTAAAAATTTTACTATTACCGGCCGAAGTTTCTGGCTCGCAACGAGCTAACCGTAGTTCTAATTCCTCGATCCGTCGCAGCAACCGCTCAACAAGGAGCTACAACTGCTCCCTCTTTTCGCGCTCAACGTTAAGCGCTGCAGAAAAACTGTCAACGCTTAAAGGCTAAAAAAGACAAAAAAATTCGCCCTAGCTGATAGAATTTTGGGTAGAAAATACATTTATTACGTAAACAATTTTAGCGCCCATAATCTTAAGAAAAAATTTAAAGTTTAAAATCTACAAGCGCCGAACGTTGCAACCCAACTGACGAATAATTTTCAAATGTCCATTAACAACGGATGACCACGTCACAAAATAAATGTTACTAACTTATCCAAAAATATTATTATACAGTACGTTTACAAATAGATCAATTAGGAACTATAGTCGCTTACGAATTAGAATTTGTGCTCGAAAAGGCGTTAGCTAGCGAGTGAATTCGACAGCTTGGCATCAGTAGCTAAAATATCAGGCTCTGCTGGCTATAGTTCACAAAAATAGAAGTCGCTCAAATTTTTCACTTACATCGTTGATGGCACGTTGACCTGCAGCGGAACATGATTCAATTCCGCGAAAATCCGCCGATTCGTACGCATTCTCTTCTTTGGCTAAAAAAAGGCAAGATTTGCAACCACTACCATTGGTTTTTAATCCACTTTTTTAACATATTTCCTCTAAACTATAGTTCAAAGAATTCTACTATTACCGGCCGGCGATTCGTAAGGAGCTTTCAATCGCTCGTTTTCGAGCTTCAATCGCTCGTTTTCGAGCTGTAAACGCTGGTTCTTTTCTTGTTCCATGTCCAAAGCGACCATGAAAGACTAAATAAAACAAAAAAAATTCGCCCTAGCTGATAGAATTCGGGGTAGAAAATACATTTATTACATAAACAATTTTAGCGCCCATAATCTTAAGAAAAAATTTAAAGTTTAAA
>JAQGBA010002167.1:0-10066 GCA_034698125.1 Prionchulus punctatus | reverse complement strand
GCAATGAAAGGGCTTTCGACTAATATATATGACACCGCGATCGGCGTCGGGCAGTAAAAAGGTTTCCCTCGTAAGCTGTTTTTTTTAAGACAGATATTTTCGAAAGACGTATTGTTAAATGCAATTAATGTCATTGTAATTCGTTGCAAGTACATCGGTATATCAATGCAAGTCTTTGCAATTGCACTGCAAGTCATTGCAAGTCGCTACAATTCAATGCAAATTACTCGATGGAACTCGATAGAAAGTCGTTGAAGCTGCGAGTCGTTGGAAGTCAGTTAGTGCCCGATATTTAACGACTGATGGTTAATTTTTTGTTTTTTTGCCAATGGACAAGGAACAATGGAAAGCCGAGGGCTTGCGTTACGTTCTGATATCGACTGACAGACGACTTGTCGCCGACGGACAACGGCACTTGGATCTAACGCCACATCGACGGCCCATTCACGGATCACACGACCATCAGAGAACTTCCTTCTTACAAAAAATTTTTGGTCCGAGTCAACGTCATCAAGTCGAAGGGTCCCTCCGTGGAAACGGCCAGCGAAGTAGAAGGGTATTCGGGCGAAGACGGTTGGGATACAATCGAGAAAATGCAAGAAATAAGTTGGAGCCGACAGGGTTTTTGTTTTTTTCTAGTACCATCGGTGTCGCCCAAGAATTTCAATGCTAGCCGAGTCAACGCCACGTGACATTTGTTTGGGAATTACGTTTTGGGTCCAGTTCGTCAACTGTTGCCTCGTAGCTTATAACGTAAGTGCCCACCGACGACTAAGATGTCCAGTGAGTATGGATTATAGTTGAACTCACTGGTTCAGATTAAAGCATGATCATTGTCGAAGTGCCTTAGCAAACGAGCAAATTAGATAAATGGGAAGTGACTGTATCCCATTTTAATACATTCGCATTGTTGATGGCTTCGAGGTGATGCGCAGGTACGCTGCCCATGCTATGGAGTTGAATTACAAATTCGAACGACCATCTACCATTGTGGTCAAATTCATAACACTCCAGAAGGCCGTAAGTCGCGCTTTTGTACGTTATTATTCATTGAAAACAAAAAATCTGCCTTTTTAGCTTCAGGACCGGTACAGAATCTTAATGCAAGAGCTTACGGAGCGCATACCATACTGACCTCTTGGTCGCCGCCCAGTGAATTGAGCGGACGCTTGAAAACCCGATTTCGAACCTTGCTGCTACAAGGCAAAATGCAACTGCTGCCTTAAGGGCTCTTTATTGTACACCAGTTTATGTCCGCACTGCTTTGTTTGCCAGGTCAACAAGACCACGTGGTGTTATTCTTTTGGGCAAATTTAGTTTGGCTGGTTTTAACTCGAAAGCAGTTCGGAGTTATACTCATGAATCGTACTGCGAAACTTCAAACAGTCAGTTGATACCCCGTTCCAGTTTGCAATTACACGTGCTGAAAGCTTTCGTCCAAGGGAGCCTACTTTGGTGGAAAAATGGTTCACGATGGATTTTTTCATAGATTTGTTTGATTTCTTTACAGCGGTTAAGGCCGATTACTTAAACATGTTGAGTGGTGGTTGTTCATCTTGCATTTGCAACAGTATGGGAGTGACAGCACTGTGGTTGCTGAAATTATGGACAAGCTAGCGAACGCTTTTTATGATTTAGGCGAACCTAGAAAAGAGAAACTTTATTGGAAAGAGCGCTGACAATAAAAGAGAAGCACTATGGACCTGATCACTTTCAAGTTGCATTTACATTGGAAAGTTTAGGAACTGCATATGGCGATTTAGGCGACCTGGAAAAAAAGAAACTTTTTTGGAAAGAGCACTGATAATAAAAGAGAAGCGCTATTGACCGGATCACTGGCGTATGTGAGAAGTGATTTAAATGTTTCCATGCTAGGTTCTTGGTTTGCAGTAGGTAGCACGTCTGCTAGGACGCGCGTGTTCAGATGTAGCTCATTTCGAAAAATAGCGAATGAGCTGGGCTTCTAGTTCTGTGTGGGTCGTAGTGATCAGTTTACTCGGAATTTTTTATCGCTGATAAGTATTTTTGGTATTTTAATAAATTGGCATTCAATTGTTTCTCCATAAAACTTCTAGGACTTATTCTACAACTTATATGTACAATTAGTACAACATTGTTACAATGTACGAGCTCGTAAAGAACAAAAAAAGGTAAAGATCACCTGCCACTACGGTCCGGATCTCCACATACAGCTGAGATCTGTTGAACGAAGGAAGAAAACCAAGGTCCAAATCCAGCAAATCCAATCCTACATCTTAGAGATTTTGAATACAATACATTATCTTCTTAGTCTTCTCTTATCTCTTCGTCTTATCTTCTTGCAAATTTTTGCGAAATGAGTTCTGAGGTCAATGTTGCAACAGCAATTGATAAACTGCATCAATTTAGATTTAGATTTCACTGTATTTCGTTGTGTTTTAGTCTACATTAATAAAGTTGCTGTTGAACTGTGTGTTTTCTAATAATTGTCGCCAGCGTTGTTCAATTTGCGCATCAACCTAAGTGTAGTGTCTGTCTCTACTGAACACCGTAAGTGACAGCACTACAACCGACAGGAAATGTGACTGGCTAGTCCAATCTTTTTGCTTCTGTGGAAACCACTAGTCCCATGCTTTTCCATCACAACTTCTGGCTTTCGAGAAAATATAATATCCCACTATAATATGCATGTGGAGCATGCAAGTATGTAATTGACTACACATTGTTTTTTATATAGATAATAACTATTTGTTGCTTAACAACAATTGGCTAGATCATGTAAAAATTGCACCTACATAATAAAACACGTAGTAGATGTCCAAAATGATACCCTTCTTTGTTAGAAGTTTAATTGGTTTCAATTTTTTTCATGTTAGGCAAATTGTTAGATCATGCCAAAGTCTACAAATATAAGCTAACGGGACTTGACTAAAAAAAACGTTTTTGACGTTTTTTGTGACGTTTTTTGTTTTTCGTGCGACGTTTCGAGCAATTTTTCGGTTTTTCAAAATGTCCGACATCGATGACGCGAGCAGTTGCAACAAAATAAGGTGGGCGTTTTCGAAAAAAGTAAGTCGAAAGTAAAAAACTTGCAAGCAAAGTTGCAAAAAAGTTCCGAATTCTGTTTTGAACATCATTTTCACAGGCTTAGGAGCTCGTTGTGAGGAAACTTACAAATGTTTTTTGTTGTCGCATGTTGGACATGGATAATTAATTTCACGAATAGTATGCGGTCAACAGGCCAGCTTTAGTCAGTGACCAGTGGTCAACTATAGTCGATGTATTCTATAGTCGGTTAACAATTATCGCCTCGGCGGTACACAAACTGCGGGTGGTTCTGTCTATTCAATCTCTACATGCTCTTGAAGAATCACGAATCTGCATATAACTTCAGTTATCGTTCTTTTCTCTTACTTATCGTGTGGGTTTGAAAATCGTTGTTTGCTTCTTCTGTAATACTCCGCCTGTCCCTTCGAATATCCTTACGTTGTCAAAGATGACAAATACAAAAATACAGTATCATCAGACAAATAAATGTGCAAGATACGAATCACGAAAACTGAAGAAAGTTTGACGAAAATCATTTGTTTTCGTATACTTGCATGAGGGGAACACTGCTTTTAAATTTTATTCACTGCAAGACGTCCATGTTTTTCATTGATGGCACAAAACCAATTTTGTCGAAAATTGGTAATCAAACAAATGTCGACATTATAGACATATTTCATAGTGTTTACCATGGCATTTTACTCTCTGCTTTACATGAAACTTAGAATGTTTTTACAAACACAACCAAAAATGGCGAAGAACATGTTATGCTTTATGTCTGCCACAACTCTTAAGATTGCGGATGGACTTGTTTGCAAAGGGTAAATAAACCTTGCAAATTAAAAGCTTATTAAGCATTAAGATCCATGCAATAATTTTTTATCTTTAGTGGCCCTGTGATATGCAAAGGTCCGTACAATCTTTGTCTCTGATTAAACATTACAAAGCCATGTAGCTTAAAATTTTAGCGTTTTACCTTTTCCTGTTATCACTATTGGATTATTCGAAGACATTAATGCTTGGCAATAGGTATCTATATTTGTCGATGCGATCCATCAACTGTCAGAGAAAAATGTTACCCTGAAACAGCTAGCATGTGTTCAGGAATTGCTGAATGCTTTTGTGAAGTTGACACCAACATATTTGGATGAAAGGGCACTGACGTTTAATATGCATTTATTGCAACATTTGGCGAGCCAAGTTGAAATGTTTGGTAACATATTCAGTCTCAACACTGCCATATTTGAATCATGGATTGGGTGGTACAAGGGTGGTACAAGGGTGGTACAATTGTACGGAACTGAAAACAGGGTCGATAAACAGTGCTAACATTATTGCTCGACGCTTCTTGGATTACAAAATGACACTGAAACATATTGACTCGGTTTCTGCTTTCAGCTGATTGCCTGGCTCTCGGAAGTACATTAAATCTTGAAGAAGCACATGATATTAATTCAGTTTGTTTACTGAACACTTTTATCGTGCTGTTGTTTCAGATTTGAAATGGCACCCTCAAATACCTCTTTTAAGATGTGCTTTCCGTGCATCCTTTAATCAACTTACATACCATTCGATTGCTTGGTGGAGGAGCACGGTGTCAAACAGCTACACTGTCTGCTATAAGAGTAAAAATGATGAACGGTTTGGAGAAATACAACACTATTTTGCAACTGTTCGAGCAAACTTTTTACATGCACGAGTTCATATTACTAACATTGGTGCTAAATTCAGTTTTAAATACAGTGTTACCACTGGACAATGACATTCTAAGTGAGTTTTGCCACCAGTCCACTCACTGAACATTTTTAAAAAAAATTAAACTGACAAATTCGTTCGATTTAATAGAAGTGCACTCATTTTTATCTCGGTGTGTCATAATATTTGATCGTTATAATAATTTATATGTGACGAAACTTGATGGAATATACGAACACAATTAAAACTAAATTGAGTCACTGTTTTTTGTTCTGTCCTCATGAAACAAAAATTGTGTTTTTTATTTCACAAAAATTGTAACGTGTACATTTTTTATATATCCATCTTACATGTACATATTTGGACATAATGTGTATGCAGATTTATATTCATGTTATGTTAAGAAATTTAATGTACATTCTACATTTTTTATCCCTTCTAACAATAAGGTTATATTAACCTTATAGGTTTGTTTTCTTTATAATCCTGGACATAATTTTTATATCCATACTTCGTTTTGGCCGCGGACAGATCCCCGTGGATTTTCGTACGTCTCGACAAAACAGATCGTTGAGTTGTTCTTCTTTAAAATCCTCCGTCAGCCGCGGCTCGTCGGTATATCCAAATCGCGTTTTGCCTTTGTGGCGGCGGCGATATCCGGCGCCGGCGTCGTTAACATCCAGCATTTTTCGACGGAATCTTCGGTCGACAATTTCTTTTCCCAGCAAAAGCGTTCCGTTGCTGGCTTCAGTTCCACCAACTTTAATCCCGACGTTCCTATCTCTTCGGTCTTGAGGTTTCATCAGTGGCAAGCAATGATTTTTTGTTCATTCCAACGTTTTCCGCGTCTTTTTCAATGTTGTATTCCGTTTCTGACTGTTTTCCCACAAGAAACGTGTCGAAATTTGTTTTCCTCATTTTTTATTGTTATTGTCTAGATATTCGTCTGAAATTATCTCGAAATCCTTTCATTTGCTGGACGTTGTTGAAAATGATTTGTGGTTCGGACGAGTGAAACGATGCATCGCTTTGCTCAATTTATAGTCCGAAAATCGAGAAAAAACAAACATTGATCGGCCGAGCTATTTTTGGAAACTATTATGAGTTTTTCAGCTTGTAACTTGATTTTCAGGCGAATGGCCGAATGATGATAGTCGCCGGGATTCGGACTTCGAGGCGAGTACCTTTGGATCGCTGGCGACGAGACAATTCCAACGACATCCGGCCCGAATGCCACCTGCCACTGTTTCCAAAAAACAACTAAAATACGAGCTAGTCAGTGAGCTATCGAGCGCCGCCGCCGACGTGAATTTGTGCGGGCGGACGTCGAAAACTGTCACCAAAAACCAAAAAGTCCCTTAGTTGCAATTTACTGAATTCAGTCTGACCAAATACCGATATTCTTTCTTGGCAGAAGAATAATTTTTCAGCGTAAGAAAGGATTTTGTCATTTATAATTAAAATATATGAAAGGAAAATTTTGAAATCTAGCAATTTGGAGAAAAGTTAGGCACCCTTAGTAAGAATGGATTGAACTTCTAAACATTTAAATTAAATTATTCCCATGTTTTTAAGACATGATCTCGTTTAAAGTGTGCTCTTGCAAAATACCCATAACATGACGTTGTACCTTGTTGCCCTGGGGCACTCAAATGATTTCAACCATACCTTGCAAAATTATACATTGTTTTTAAAATTTATCACTAAATCGAGCAACATGATACATGATATTCTGTCCACATTAGCGGGAAATAAAGCTTGATTTGTAATTCGATTTCCGCCTCATATCAATGTGTATGAAAATGTGTCGATTATCGAAATACTAGTATTACTGAAATATGCCAAAAACAACTCAAGAATTGACAATTTAAAATAAAGTCAACCAGTTCCAAATAAATTAAAATTGTGTCTTTACAAATTATACATGGAACTTGACAAATAGAAATATGAATTTCTAGGCTGTAAGTCACTGATACTTTTATCAACGAGAACAATAGACTAAAACCACGACCGAAAACTAACCCCTCCCCCCTCAAGAATAACAGCCCCACCCACCTCGAAAATAACCCGGGTCAGACTTGTTCGAAATAAATTAACCACAGGTTATTGGATTGTTTCGAACATTTACAGTAGCAAGGAAAATAGGAAATTTACAAATGAAGACGATCAGGCCGCCCGATAAATTGCTCACCAATAATCCAAATTTATTTATTACTTTCATGAAATATTTTCTTTACTTTTTCAACTCTTTTTGTTTTTTTATAAGTTGAATATTTTACAATGTTTGGTATGCTTCATCTTAATTTCTCATACAAAAGTAGTTGTTCTACAACGAAATTTAAAAACTAGTTTCATTTTTATTATATAATGTTATTAGAAAAAAAAAAAATTACCAAATGTAATAATAGTTTTGCAAAAAAGTTCAATGTGCATAGGTTGCAGATTGAAATGAAACCCACTTCTTTATTTTTCTTTTACACACAAATTTATAATCATTCAGCATAAGAAACACATTATTATTGGGCACATTTTAAGCTGACTGAACAAAACTCCAGTATTTTAATTCACTTATGCCATCAAACAAATAAAATTAAGGAATGTCCAGACGATTCAACTAAATATCACTGTCGTTCTAATATTATAGTCTCCACAAATAAAATCTTTCGAAATCAATTATGTGAGTAAATTTTGTGCGAGACAAATTCACAATGCTATTTCCACTTAAATAAATATCCCTCAATCATTTATTTTCAAAAACAATCCATCGGGGAAATATGTGAAATTATTCCCTTCTATGAATACAGCTGATAGTTGCGGCAAATCGTTGAACGCTCCCGGCTCTATCATGGTAAGATTGTTGTGCAACCACACCAAATACCAAAGTTGCAGTAAACCTCTGAACATTTCTTTCGACAATTTTTCAATGTGCCAGTTTTTAACATGGATTTGCCCGATGGTAGATGCCGATTTTAGATAAGCCAAAGCGGGAGACCTAGAAGCGTGATATTGTCATGCCGCCTTGTTCTAAAAAATCATTCAAGCTTACTGCGACACAGCTTATGTTAATGATCTCATCTTTAGGTGAAATGGTGAAATCAATGGTACTGGACCGTCGAACGCTTTGGTCTGTATACTCTTCATTGATAATGCTAGATACCACTGGGAACAGTTCCTTTCGATAGGCTTTGAATTTCATTGCCACAAACATTGACCAATTTGTGAATATATTCATTAAATCAACCACAGCCTTATTGAAATACAGAATTGGAGGCGATTTGCATTTCCACCATATCCCAAAATAATAGACTGCTGACCAACTTGAGTGACCACTGCTGGGCGATAGGAGGTGCAGGTGCTGGTTGCTGATTTTGCATAATCGACTTGTGCTGCTATCTGGTTGCTGATAACTTCCTCCCTTTTGGTTCTGGAACCCATATCCCTTTGAATGAAGCCACCATGGGCAGTGCCACCACCACCACGTTGAAGCAACTGATTTTGATTGAACCTTCGATTTTTATTAAAATTTTGAATTTGCCATTTTTTTTCTGATTACCCAGCTGCCCCTGAGACTGAGAGGGTATCTCAGGAACAAATGGATGAGCCTTCGAATTTTGTTAACAGTTAGCCTTTATGTGGTCCTTCTTCCCACAGTTGTTGCAAACTTTTCCTTTCATAGCTTCAATTTCTTGTTTCCAATAGTTGTATCAATTATCCGATAAAACACCAGAAGGATGAGTGGGCAATGGATCCTGATGGAAACTATCAGCATTTTGAACACCTTGAAAACTTTGTTGATTATTCGGATATTGAACATCTTGATAAGCTTGATGATTAACGTGATATTGATATTGATTAGCTTGATAATTTTGTTGACTATTGCACGCTCACCACCACGATTATTCCGACCACCGATGTGAATTTTTGTTAGAGTCTGTTGCCTTGCAGTGCAGATACAGATTAAATCTGAATAGGTTCAACGAATGTTGGCGCATTCATTTCACGTTTGGCGTCTTTGCACATTTCAGCAAAACTTAAAATAAATCCGCTTCACCATGAATAGTGATTTTTTGCAATATGTCTGGTTTAAGACCAAGGCTGAATTGTGAAAGTATTCGAAGCAAAAACCTTTCGTCCTTTTGTTTTTCTTTCTGCCACTGAGCGATTTTTGCTTTCGTCACGCCAGGCGATGAAAATATTTTATCATTCTTTCTCTATACGAAAACTGCTTTTCTCATTGTTGGTTAAATCTTGTTTATACTATTGGTGTGGATATTTACTGAAAATTTCATATCATCGGTCTTCAGCAAAAGGGGCGTATCTGCACTTTTTTCCGATATCGGGATACGCATACCAGCAGGTAGAGCTCGACGAGATCTATCGTTCTGCAAACAGAGCGTATCTGTAGCTCCAATATTGAATTTTTGACAGCTTTTGCAAAGAGCACAATGCATGTAACCTGTATGCAAAACGAAAACTTCAAACCCTTCTATCTCAAAAACATGAAAAAGACAGATATGCCCCTTTTGCTGAAGACTGACGATATAGCGACTCAGCTTTTTGTTGCTCATTGGCATTTACTGAGTCGGCAGCTGTTTCTAGTGGTCAAAAAATAGAATAACAGCGCGGCCCAGATCACCATCGTATTTTAACCTTTTTCTTTCAATTTCGTTTGAAATCTGTCTGCAAATGCCAACAACAGCGTTTCTTTGAATTTTTTGGGCAAATTTGTGACTTTTGCATTAGACAACGATTTTTCTGTTTTTGCAGCAAATTTTGCTACAATTGCGATTTTTTTTAATCGGATGGTTTACCTTCGTAAGCAGACTTCTCTTGATTGGAATTCTCGGCAGATTTCGATTTCTCGGTCTCCAGAATTAACTTGTTGCTGGCAGGTCGCACATTAATCTCCCTGTGGACGTTCTTGGCATTGTATAGGTGTTGGGCAGAGTTTCCGGAGCCGTTTCATCTTCTTCACCATCTTCTTCCTTGTCAGAAAGTTGTTCATTGTCATAATCTTTATCAAGGACTTCGCTACTGTAATCTTAAAACTGAAAAGGTATGAATTAGATAAGCGAAAAATGGATAGCGGCTGCAGAGATTGCAAAGAGATACAGATGTGCATGAGAATATGGAACAGATGTGGGTGCAGAATGGATGTGGATCTGGATGCGGATGTGGATGTGGATGGAGAATGTGAACATAGATGATGTAGATTTGAAATCTACATGCTAATATTTATGTAGAAATGGATGTGGATGTGGTAGTGGATGTAACGGGTGTTCAACAAATAATGATACTCTTAAAAAATGCATCATAGTGTTATAAAAAATTGAAAACTTGTTCT
>JAQGBA010002166.1:0-10073 GCA_034698125.1 Prionchulus punctatus | reverse complement strand
TCAATTTTTGGAATTTTTCAAAATTCTTTTTTTTAAAAGAAAGAGGAGAGTTTTTTCTACAGGAATCTTCTCTCCTCAAAAAGCGTAAGCGGCCGGGATTTGCTAAAAGGTGGGAGTTTCAAAGTGGACAGGATTTATGGGACACCCTTTATGATTAAATTGAGGAATACTGACAGGCATTCAGCGAAAACAACCCTCAACCAAAATCAGCAAGTCGGGAAACACAGACCAAGAAATTTGTAATGTAGGAAGGACTTTTGTCTTTTTCAGGTAACTTCTTCTTTAATTAGCACCCGCTATATGAGAACATATTAGTGCAGGTCCCGACGTGGCAAAACCAACTTCATTCACCTTTAAGGCAAATAAACCAACTATAGTTTGAAACCATAGTTAAACAAACAAACGCCTTTCTTTTATAAATAAACTTTTTATTGCAACAGCATTGGGCTGTGCATGTCGACGACCTTCTCCCAAATCAAACACTTTCACAAAAGTCATGAGGAAGTAATATAAAACATAAAATACAATTAGTATAATACAGTATATTAGTATTAACAATTCGGAACATGATCTGTGTCACTGGCCATCGATATGTATGACTCGGGCATGTCCTTGAATTCGATAATCTTCACCAGCAAATACAAATCTCTTGGGACCTTTGAGAACACCACTTGTCCCTGGGCCAAGGATAGGCGAAGTCATTTCTCATCGTCTACTACTGTACACAGTTTCAATCACTAAATGTGGAACTTTTTACCTTCCACTTTCGCTTCTTCACCACTCATACCAATGCTCATGCTGAGAACTTCTTCACTTTGGATGGACTGCTAACCACGACTCATGCCCATGATTCATCAAATACAGCATTGATTCATCGTTGCATGGACCAATGTATTTTATGTGTACATTTACCCAGCCATTCGTCCCACCACAATTGATCATTATGTATATATGTATATATGACACCAATTCTTGCAAAGTCGTTCGATTAATTTGTTCAACCTGACCTAGGGTGGTTGGGTGTCATAAAATTTTTCTTTACCAGAAGTAACTTGAAGTCGTCCTCGACCAACTGCAATGAAAACCTTCCCATTATCACTGAGCATTTACTTTGGTGGCCATGTTACAAGACAACAAGCTCGATGAATGTTTTCACAATTGTTTCAGCATTTTGTTTCATCAGGGTAACTGCAAACTTCGTAAAATAAACAGCAAAAACAATGATCTGATTGTGCCCTTTCTTCATCGTAACGCCCATCAAACAAAAATCCATTGCTATCATCTCCAAGGCGCAGCCGTGGGTGCTTATGCTGGAGAGAAGCTTTCCTCTTCTTGTGTGGCAGTTTTCCTTTCCCACAAATTCGCATGTGGCACCTGTGCAGAGCATTGTGATACTGCATCACAAAACCTTTGGTGCTAATTTCTAAGTTAAAACCGCCTGAAAATAGTCTAAGGTGGAGTCACTGAGTCGAAACCACTAGTAAACCACCCTTTTCGACAAACAACTTCGATTCTTTGTCAATCCATTTTCTCCGTCTTCTACATGTTGAAATATATTGTAATCATACTCGTAGAGTTTCAAAACCCAACATATTAAATGAGCATTCATCGATCGATACATCCAAACTTATTCAAGCAGTTTGAATGATAAATTTTCGACCAAGCAAACAATGACGAAACTTCTGCACATAAACCAGGGCCTCGCTTTCGACGATGGGATATTTTATATCCGCTGGGGAAAGCATCTTTGATGCCCTTTGTAAAACCTAATACTTCTTAACAACCGTCTGAGCGAGAAATGTTTGAGGCATCGGTTGTCAAAACGTATTGCACTCTAGGCCCTCGACTAGAAAACCCAAAATTGAGGCGACACGGATGCTCTCTTCAATTCTTCAAATGACTTCATTTGGATTTAGTCAATGGTTCCTTTGTTGCTGTGAATCGATACAAAGGCACAGCTAATTTATCAAGTGCGTAGACATACTTTTGAAACCACTGTCCCAAAAAGCTTGGACCCGCCTCATGGTCTTTGGGATTTCATATTTTCTTACTGCTTCAATTTTTCACGGATCTGTCTGGATGCCATGCTTCGACACTGCATGACCCAAAAACATAACTCTGGTCACAGAACTTGCATTTTGCTCATTTCAACTTCAGATTTGCATGGCCAAGTGCAATGAATACTGTAACGGGTCGACCACTAATGATGTTAATAGTGGCTCAAGGTTACGGTATTTTACAGCGACTAGGGGTTTGTTAGCGACTGATAGGCAAATTGGGGTTTGCAATTTATTAGAGAGATAAATAAAAGCAACAACACACGATGGTTAACGTAGAATACAAGAACCAAACAATACAAATAATAGCTCGATTATATAATAAAATTAAGCATGTCTCTGGCGGAAAATGATTGATGTTGATATTAATCGGGTTGGTATGATGGATATGTGGTAAAAAGGGGGAGGGGAATGGCGTAAGCGGTGCCCTTCGAATAACACAGGGGCTGGTAAATGCAATTAAAGGAATTATAGCGTGTGGCCGGTAGAAGCGGCGCCTCCTTTGAGCTCATTGATTTTCTCATATCTCTTCCCAAAATGGAATCCGTCTCCTCTTCTGGTATTGCTTCTGGGATGACACATGAGGCTGTTAACAAATTGACTAATACGCGCCAAATGGAGTTCGTAATTGAGTAATAAATCATGAGAATAAATCATGTATAATCAATGGCTTTTAGTAAGATATCTACAGTAACCCAATACAAACATGTAACTATTATAAAAGCGACTAGCAATACAAAGGAACTATGCTGACAATATGAATTACGACATTATGAAACAAAGAAGGCTTAAAAATGGTCTTCAATACCATTTTAACATGATGCTGAAGAGTGTTTCTTCTTTTAAATGATGCTGAACACAGATGACAGAAATAAAGTTGTTGATCTGATTTAAACGTTGTTCTTTCAAATGAACTTTGAGAGATTGTTTGCTTCGGAAAAGCTTTTGGTAATAATTGCAATGAAGTCGTTTGTTTCTTGAACAATTTTGATGATACATTCTTTGCAAATAAGGCTCATTCGACCATCGTTAAGAACGACCGCATTCTTCACACGATGATTTTGGTGAATTTTCAATAACTGGTAAAATGATTTTTTCGAATATGTTTATAAATATCTGGTGGATATTTAAACCACTTTGCACAAATTGGACAACAGTTTACCGAGTTGTTCGTGCGAATTTGTGGAACTTAAGTTGTTCATTGGAGCTGTCAAATCATTAATTGCGGCGGTTTGTTGTTGCGAAGCTAAGCCTAACATGGCGACAGCAGTGGAACTTACAGTACTGTAACACGTTCGCATTGCTCTTGTTTTTGAGCTTCGGCTATGATGGCTTCGAACGTTCGCGGTTCGCTGTGCTGAGTCCAGCGTTTTATGTTTGGAGTTAAGCGGATGATGAAGTGGTACTTGACCACGACATCTCCTTCGTCCGTGCCCGTCCAATTAGGAATAGCGCGTTTCGCCAAATAGCGAATGTCAGCAGCGAATTTGCTGACACTTTCGCCGGGCATTTGCGTGCGACCGATTAGTTATTCGTATTTTATGTCAACCTGCCGGTTATCCGGAAAACGTTCGAGAAACGCAGCGGACCACGCGGCCCAGTCAGCCAGAGCCGGATTGCGAGCTTCGAGATCGTTATACAATGTTTGAGCGGCGCCTTTGACACACATCGCGAACAGTGCCAGTTTGCGGGCTAAGTCATTGTTAGCTCCACTGAGAACTGCATATGTAGTAAAACGTCGTTCCCACTGAGTCCAGTTAACATCATTAGGATCTCCATTGAACAGTTCGAGCGAGTGAGAAAAAGCCGCCATGATTGGTCTGGTTTCGTACAATTGTCGAACATTGTCGACGGTCTGCATCATTAGATTGGTTATGTTTTGGATCTGCTGCTGATCCATTTGGATTCCTTGGTCTATCGGATTTTCAGTGCCAAACAGTTGATTCCCGTTTGCAAGATTGTTGACTTGAACAATCTGATTAACTATGAGGTCGTTTCTGACAACTGGCACTTGATCATCACCAAGTGATTCCTCATCGGATGTGTCCTCGAAAACTAAGCATTTGCGAATGGGCGTAGAGTGATTTAAGGGCGATGCGATGTCGAAAAAGTCCTCTTCCGAGTTGTTACCCTGGTCGGATGTTAAGTGATGAACGTGAGGGCTGTCGACTAACTCGGGTATTGCGATTTGAGCGACTGGAGGAAACGGAGGTCGAATGACTGGCCTAGGCGGCCGAACAACCGGTACAACGATCCTTGAATGGCGTAGATTGCGCGTTAAGTTTCCTCCTCCGAGAGCTTGTTGTCGGGCGTCGCGAACGATCTGTTGAAATTGGTCGGATAGAGATCCTGACGGTGAATTTTCACCATGAGCCGTTATTCCGAGCGAGTGAGGTTAGTAAGAACGCACCAAAGGTTTCGCGTATCCTGGTACGCTCGCCAAATTGTCGCAGCACTCCTCTTTGAGAAGAGTCTGTGGCTAACCACCACACGAGGCTGTATGACTGCAAGTACTGTTTACCAATGGTCACGGCTTAACAGTACAACTTGGCGTGTCTTAAGGTAGCGAGGCTGCCTTGTGGTGTTCCGAACGAGGTTGCTTAATGCTACAATTTTTATTAAGCAAAAGCCAACCAACGTCCCCAAAACGAGCACGGCCAACGAGCAGAGTGTTTCCGAATGTACACCGAATAAGCTAACAATTGAATTCTATTTTATAGGCAGAAAGTGCGTCAGCGAGTGGGAAAATGGTTTGGGAGAAAGATGAAAAGATTATGATTTTGTTTATGAAATTGGATATTGAGAAAATGATGATTATTAGAAATGAGAAATTACGTTTTGGAAATAGAATTTGTTGTGGGAAATATATTGAAAGGTGAATAATAATGATTTCAATTTCCAATCACATTTTGCCCGATGCATATGCTCAAAAGATCAACATTTGGAAATAGTGCTGGCTTCAATATTTTATTGGCTGTTTTTTATGCAACACAAACAATAAAAAGACTGAAAGCGTACGATAATATTCCATTTTATGGACTCGTGTTGCTCGGAGATTTCAGGCCATACGCACGTTTAAAGAATTTGTGTATAAATTTGTACTTAATCTTTTCCACGACCCCAAATTGCTGATCATTTAAATGTTCGTTTCTATGATACCTTGCTTTATGAAAAGGTATTAAATTTTCTCCTTGTATATGTAATTGAAACTCAAAATTGAATCAAATTTATTTTACCTTTAAGATCAGAAATAAAATTGCATTTAAAATTGCAAAATCAAATTGCTCGTACATTTAAATACTCGTTTCCATGATATATTCCATGATATCCATGATAATAAGACCATTCACCTAATTTGGTAGGTTAAAATATTACTTCCTTAAATGCATACAACTCATGGCCATGAAAATTTTTATAAATTCTTTATCAACAAGCATATTCTTTGAGACTGCATGAATTGTCACACTTTGCGCATCATTTGAGAACAAGACCGGCACCTAGAGGAAAAATAAATGATAACCGGCTGTAATAAAGCTATCAATCTTGACTTTATCATATCAACGGCCAATTTCACAATATTTCAACATAATTTCTTGTATTTTGATTATGTAATTAATATTTTCTCTCAAACTGAAATTTCACTATCTTATTTGATAATTTCTCCAATTTTCCTCCCTTTTCTGAAATATCAAAGAATACTGTAATAAATAAATTTATTTCTACTTTTTCATTACATAATTTCTCTGAGTTTACATTCCAATATTCTCCAACTTCAAACCCAAACATTCTGTCATTATTTACGTTTCTATCTGCCCACTTTCTTCTCCTCATTTTCCACCAATCCCTACCGCTTTTCTGTACTTTTCCCTCTCATTTTTATGAATCAGCATTTGTGCTTTATAAACTGCTTTCATCTAACTTTCGGGGCACTTATTCGAAATCTTGTTTCGCTAGTCGCGCTTGTCGATTTCAACGTTGTATTTTATTATTGAACTTGCCTTAAAATTGTAACATTTATTTGTCATCCTTAAAACTTCGAATTTGCACTCACCGCAGACTTCCATCACATAGCATTTATAGCGCACCAATGGTAAAGTCTTACCGTAAATTGCTGATTATTTTTATTCGCTTCACACATCTTTGTGTTGGCGATAAATGTTAAACAAGCTGCTTCAAATTTGAGCTTCAAAATGGGAGAATTATTTTATGATATTAAAAAAGACTGAAATTGTATGATAATATTCCATTTTATGGACTCGTATTGCTTGGAGATTTCTGGCCACAGGAATGTTTAAAGAAATTTCTGTATAAATTTGCAATTTTATCTTTTTTAATTAATATTTTAATTTACTTTAATTAATATTCAAAAGAAATATACAAAACATAGTATTAGGATTTCAATGGTAAATGTCCATAAAAAATGTGCAACAAAATGATAATCACCATAGACAAAGAATATCAACATATACAATACGCTGTTCACATGAAAATGAATTAAAAAGATACTCTTACCACATAACAATTCTCAAATGTTGAGTGCTGTAGCAAAAACGTTAAAAGACGACATACATCATGAATTCCAGATCAAAGAAAGGTATACGTGTAAGTTTAGCAAAATATGAAGAAATTGATTGGCACAACCGAGGTGGTGAGCAAATATAGATAAGTCCTCATTCAGACCATAATGTAATGCTGGTTCCAAATTCAAAGGTCATACTGTCCATTCACAATTATTGCAAACTCAAAAATTTACAGTAAGAATGAATGAATGTACAGCATAAAACAAATGTGAATCAGTCATACCTTGTGTTTTAGACATCGCTAATGGACAAAGTGAACCACTTTGTAAAGCGTAAGTTGTTCAAATTTGGTTTTTCGGCCGTACAAACAAATCAATCTTACCGTAAACATTTTGAGTTTGCAATAGTGAATGGGCTATAGAACTTATATGAAACAAATTTGCATGCTTCACTCAATTTACGTGATAACATGACGCTTCAAGGATACATGAAATTGTAGCTGAACAGTAAAATCAAAGCCAAGTTTTATAATAAACCTTTCAGGGTAGAAGTAAATTGATCAGCCACTGAAATATACCCTGTACAGGTAAGCAAAAACCAGGCCAGTGAAGTGGAATAGTTCGAAAAAAGTAAAAAATGACATTCCTAAATAGAGATCAATGTTGCTGCCAATATATACAACCAAGTCTTCCAAATCGAACGCTTGCTGTTCTGAAATTATTTGCGAATCGGATGATTTTAAAAGGAAATTAAGTATCATGTAATTTTTCCGAAGTTCAGTTAAACTTTCATTACTGAATGAATCGATCTCCAAGTTTCTGGGTGACAACAAAAGGCTCGTTGTTTGAACTGAGTATTTAGTTTCTTCGCATGGCTGTTTGCAAGCTGGACACAGGTTGCTCATCGAGGTGAGACTCATCGTGTAATGAATCCATTCCTTGAGGCATATATAAAGATCACCTACACATGGTCGTACATCCCATTCATTGACGCCTATGTCATTTGCTTTTGACCATATAACTTGTCTAAATGCGCCCATGTTTGGTGGAAAACAATGGCATTCTCTTAAGATATTTTCTGTAGCACACTGCATGTAACAATGTTCCAAAACGTAATCAGTGTCACTGGCGTCATGTAATAGATATGTAGGTACAAAAGGAGAGCACAAGCCTAAACGCTCTGTTTTTCTCTTGTAAATGGTTGGTTCAATGAAAATCTTTACATCGTAGCCGGGGCTCACAAATGATGAAGGATTTATGAGGAAAGATGGATTCCTGTTGATTCCATGGACTTGAAAGTACAATCCAGCTCCCCTTTTTTCAGCCTCATTTCCACAATATTCAAACTGTTGAATATTCATGTATAATTTCAGTCCGCTATTCCCATAGTAGCTGGTGAACTCCGTTTCATTGTAGTTTGCTATGTTAATGCCATAACCTACGAATGAAATATTAGATAAATGTAGCTCAAATCTAAAATTTTTTTATTTTTATGTAACCATACTATATATATGAGGCTGAAAAACTCGTAAAAAAAAACAAGTAAAATGCCTACCTGTCTCTGTTTCACTAATCCACTGAGCCATTCGCTCGCCAATATTAAATGTGAAGCAGGCACCAACATCGCTTACATGACTGACGAATGCATCACTGCAATCGATAATTTTATCATTCCAAGAACATTTTAACAAGATATCTTCGTGACTGATGAAGTATTTATTTGAAGTCCAAATTGTGCCCCACCATGATGAATTATCAATGTCGATCAATATCGAATTTTGCTCATCCACTGTCAAATTATTTTGATGGAAGCATGACCTCCCATTCTGAAAAATTTTTATAAAATATACCTAATCAAATACTTTATCAGAAAATTTACTCCCGGAATCAAGCTGTTAATCTCAGAATGTGTATTCGCATAAAAAGCGGCCAATGAAAATGCATGATATAATGAATTTGCAAACATTGTCCTTCTGTGCATTCGAATTGGGCAGAAGGTGATTGCAGGAAATTGAAGAGTAGAAATCGGTTTCTCAATAACTTTCGTCGATAATTCGTATTTCAGGAAAGTGTTGACATTTAGTCCACACTGATACAAACAATAAATTGTTATAATGACAAACAATGCCTGCCAATACTTTCGGTGACGTTGCTGACTTAGATAATTCAAAGCATCAATGGTACTAACAGTGCAAAAGTGTTCAACAATTTGGTACAGACTTTCCATTCTGGACAATGAAGACATGCGCGACATCCTTAATGCAAAAATAATCGCATACAAAATTTGTCAATGTTTTTCAAAATAAACTTTTTGAAAATAATTTTGATCATTTGATTTTAATGTGTTCCAAGTTAACTGCATTAAATTAGCTGACTTACCGAACGATATTCTTACGAATTTTAGACTGTTCATTTCTGACCATTTCAATGCCATGTCGTTGATTATTTCTTCCTCGTACCACTTCAAGGGGAACATCGCTACAGATTGCCGATGCACTAGTTGCTGACAAAACTTCGATGATATTTGAAGGGGTGACTTGAATTGCCTTTGGGCTTTTGTTCAACGATCTTCTGAAATATACATCGTGCATTTTGTTACATTTTTTTTAAAAACGAAGCTAGCTACCCATTTTTCAATGGAACAAGTTGGACTTCTGTTACCGCTGTTTCTTTCTTCTTCAACATAATACTATTCTGTCCAATCAACAAGGAAATAAGAATAAGACTGTTCACCTAATTAGGTAGGTTAAAGTATTACTTTCTTAGATGTATGCAACTCATGGCCATGAAAATTTTTATAAACTCTTTTATCAACAGGCATATTCTTTGAGACTGCATGGATTGTCACACTTTGCACACCATTTGAGAACAAGACCGGCGCCTAAACGAAAAGTAAATGATAACTGGCATTTATAGCACACTAATGGTAAAGTCTTACCATAAATCGCCGCTTATTTTTATTCGCTTCATACATCTTTGTGCTGACAATAAATGTTAAACAAGCTGCTTCAAATGTGAGCTTCAAAACAGAATTATTATTTTATGACATTAAAAAAGACGGAAATCGTATGATAATATTCCATTTTATGAACTCGCGTTGATCAGAGAGTTCTGGCCATGCGCACATTCAAAGTATTTTGTTTATAAATTTGTAATTTTATCTTTTCCACGACCCCAAATTGCTGATCATTTAAATGCTCGTTCCTATGATACCTTGCTTTATGAAAAGGTATTAAATTTTCTCCTTGTATCCTTAATTGAAATTCAAAATTGAATCAAATTTATTTTACCTTTAAGATCAGAAATATTGTTTGTTTCTAAATCAACCAAATTAGGAATCATTATGGAGTGAAAAAGTGTGGGAGGTAAAAGTGAATTCATCGAAATTTTGAAGAAAAAAATATTGGGAATTAATTAATGCATTTGTTCGAAAACAACTCCCCTCCCCCCCCCCCCCCCCAGTTATTTTCTGTCGAATGTCACCATGTAGGAATACG